>JAASGT010000031.1:0-70131 GCA_023334315.1 Globisporangium alternatum | reverse complement strand
TCACTCAAACATCGATGGCAGCGACACAGCCGCGGCGTCCTCTTGGCGTGGAACATCACCCGCAGCATTGTCTTTTCGCTCCTCTGGCAGAATCGAACCCTCCGCAAGCATCAGCAAGAAGAATCGCCCGACCCTCGAGCCCAGTGGCACCTGATCGACAACCGCCTCCGCATCCACCTCCATCACGCCCTCCATCGCGCCATCGCTGCAGACGACACTGAGCTCCGCAACTCGCTCATCCGAATCGTATCCATACTCGCTCAGTCTCCATTCTAGGGTATGTAAGAGCCACGACTGAACACGTAGATTAGTATAACGCTGGATAGTTCCCTCTGGCAGAAGAGAAGTCCGGCCAAACTTGTAAACAAGTTAGGCACTTTGCCCCCCAAAAAGAGTCGTTGTGTAAACTCCATAAGAGGATCGCGCTCGCTTGCTCATTCTCGTTTTTCGCCGTCGTGCACGGAGCGCAACGCGGTCCGACTCGGGCCACCGCTCAAGAGCTCTGCGACGCGGAAGGTGTCGTCGTCGTCGTCGCCGCTGGACGCCAGTAGCAGAATAAGCTCTACGCGTTCTTCGTGTTCAGTGTGCTCAGCTGCGCATTCGGTCTCATCTTGGTTGCGTCGCTCGCGCAAGAGGCCCACGCAAGTATCGACAACACCAACGACTTCAACAAGCACGCTGACGCGAACAGCCACTTGAGCCGCAACAGCGACGACACGCAGACGCTGCTCAGCAACAACAAGCCGGACGCCGTTGCGCCGCTTGTTGCGCCCACTACAGATGCGAATGCTGCTAGTGCCACGCCCACGCCAGCGCCGACCGTGAAGCTGCCCGTGACCGAGCGCTGGCGCGTGCTGGGTGAGGACCTCAGTAAGTACAAGTGCGTGGCGTGGCGGCGCACAGCCGAGTGCTCGCCGGACGGCGCGATCGAGTTGCAGGAAGCGCGCACGTGCAGCGACGAGATCTCGGACGCGATCAGCGTCTTCTGCGAGATCCGGCACAAGGACACCGGCGCGATTGAGCACGTACTGAAGATACACTACGACTCGCTGAGCCCGAGGTGCGTTTCAAGTGCGCGGACTTACGCGAGATGCTCGAGTACGGCCACAAGGCGCCGGGATACGTGCACGACCCGGAGTTCTCGTTCGCCAAGTGCCAAGAGGAGTGAACGCTCCGGTTACAGTAGAGCCATCAAAAAGCTGGTGCAAGTTATTGTACAGCGGAAACGGGGCGGTGCGGAAGCTCGCCAGTGCTTTTCGCGCGGGCGTTTGTGGCCATCAGGCAAGATCTACGAACGTTTTCATTATCCTGATGCGGTTTAGCGTGTTTGGACAATGAGATCGTGATAATTATAAATGCAAGTCAGATCGAATCTTGAATTTCGTATTTGTTACATGCGTCGTTGGTGCGGCTGACCAAACGGACCCTTGCTTGTCACCAAATCCTTCCATTCATATTGTGAAAACGACAGCACAAAGCATGGCGTTGGCACCGAAATGCGCGGTCTGTAGCCACCGCCACGAGCAGGTACGCCACTCAGCAGTGAGCTCATACACCTCCGTCATAGGCCACGCGCACGTGACAGCACTGCGCGCTGCTGCCGTCACGGGTTGTCCTTTCACGCTTGCTCGTCTGATGGATTGCCGCGCCCCATGTTCCTACTCAACGCGAATAGCGGCTTCATTCTGTGTGAAGTGCGTATTCAGCCAACACTTTTACCCAAAGCACGTGATGCTGACACGTGTGCATGTGTCTTCTCTCTGGTGGTACGGTGTTGCTATATCTAGGGCGTAAAGTGCGGCATCTGCGGACACACAGGCAAGAGCCGCTTCTTCCAGAAACTCCAGGTGAGGGAGGAGCTCCTCGAACAAAAGTGTGAATCTCTTGTGGTCTGTGAGTATGCATGTATAGGGGGCTGAAGTGATACGTTGTCTAGGCTAACGCTGTTCTCTCTTTTCTATGCTGTAATGCTGTTTGTGATCTAGAACATAGAGCTTGTGAACTTGTTCGCAGTACGAGCGCTCGACTGCCTCTCTCCTGCTGGCCACGCCTCGATCCAAAATGTCGACCGCGGTTTCTGGAGCTTTGCCAAGATACTGCGCCGCCACATCTTCCCAGCTTCTCCGCTCGAATATGCAGACGACTCGAGCTGCAGGCACCTGATAGCATTTGGTGCGTTTGGCGTCGCCTTTCTACGATCAATGCTGGATGAAGCGAATGGGCTCACCGTATTGTTTATGCTGTTGTTTGTAACAGTGGGCGACGCGCCTGTTGGCATCTGCCGATGGCGGATATTGCCAGACGCTGTGGACCCTACACGCACAGTCGTCGTGATTGAGCACTTTGGCATCCTCGAGGCGAAGCGGAAGCAGGGCTACGGCAAGCAGTTCCTGCAGCAAGCAATAGAGGTACGAACAGCTGTGCATTGCTTTATGTTACACTCTTATCTATCACCTGTACTAGCGTGGCGCTTCTGATCCACACAGTTAGTTCACAATAGAAATCCAGACCATACACTCACTCATTCACCACATGCCTGCGTAATGCTCAATCGTGCTCGCTAACGCACACTTCATCGTCGTCTTGCCTCGTCAGGATATCTCAAGCAAGCTCACCCAGATGTGTCTACGCGTGGTCGCGGTCGAGGCCTTTGTCCCGACTTCTCCATCACTGGATGAGCAGCAGGATGCGGCTGTGCGTCTCTTTCAGTCCAACGGCTTCCAGCTCGAAGATCATCACCAGACCCAAGCGAGCAGTCCAGAATCGGCTTCGTCATATGTGCGCATGACGCTGTCCTCCACTGCTGAGACCTCCTACCAAATGGCGGAATAGTGCAGCCATTTTGTGAAGTCACAGGCAGCATGAGCGGAGCCATGATTCGGTCAGGCAGACACCTACAGAGATTCGAGAGCCAATTTTCGCACGATTTTGTTAGGCTGGGAGATAGAGCATACAACAACCAAGATGACAATTTCACGCCGTCGGCCGTGCAGATGAGCATGTCGAGACGGTCGATCGTCTCGGCGAGCGGCGCCGTGTTTGTTGTCGACTTTAGCGTCAAGTAGCCTCGCACTCCGATATCACGCAGCACTTCGCACCTTAGCTCTTGTGGATTTCTGGGTCCTATTGAACATGGCGAGAATGACGATCGAGAGCAATGGCGTTGTCTCGCGTCATTCTTTGTGTCGCACGGTGGGAAGCTAGCGACCAACACTTGCGCGCAAAGCACACATTGCGATAACGCGTGTGTGTATCTTCTCTCTCGTACGGCATATACACTCAGGACGTCAAGTGCGTAATCTGCGGGCATACTGGAAAGCGCCGTCGCTTCTTCCAGAAACTCCATGTGAGCTCCTCAATTCATATTGTGATTCCGCGAAGTGCTCCTCGAATGAAATTGTGAATCTCTTGTGGTCTGTGACTGCGGGCCTGGCCTGGTACTTTGTCTGAATCGCTCGTAACGCTGTTCTCTCTTCTCTCTATGGTCTTCAGAACATAGAGCCTGTGAACGCGTTCGCAGTACGAGCGCTCGACTGCTTCTTCTCTGTAGCTGGCCACAAAACAATACCCCGAGCCAAAATTTCGACCCGCGTTGCCAAGATGCTGCACTGTCACATCTTCCTATTCGAATATGCAGACGACTCGGGCTGCAGGCACCTGATAAACTTCATGCTCGTGGTGTGCTCTCGCTGTTGTGTTAGTGGGCGACGAGCCAGTCGATAGTAGTTGCCAGCGACTCGCTGACACAGTAGACAGCTTCTTCAGACAAACATGACTGCATCGCGCTTTGCACTTTTCGATCATTCAAACTCGCTTCTGGTCCACACGATTCGATCGCAATCAAAACGGCGAGACACTCACTCATCCACCCACCATATGCCTTTGTTGACATTTCGTATGGCACTCAAGTATGTGTTTACACTTCTTCGGCTTGCTTCGCTCGGATGTCTCAAGCAAGCTCACGAAGCAGACTCACCCAGATGTGTCTGCGCGGTCGAGGCCCTCGTCCCTTCTTCGTCTTCACTGGACGCTGGCGCTGCAGGTGTGCGCACGCCTTTTTCAGTCCAGCGGCTTCCAGTTGAGTCTCGCCAGTACAGGCTAACCACCAATGTCAAACGAGCGGTCCAGAGTTGTTGGCGCCACCATCTGTGCGTGAGACGCTATGAGACCTCCTGCCAGCAAATGGCGGAGTAGTGTAGCCATCTTGTGAGCAGAGCCGTCCTCCGAACACAGCTCAACAAATATTCGAGCGTCGGTTTTTGCACGATTTTCTGAACTTGGAGCAGTGCGGCATACAAGAATCAACATAAAAACTTCGAACCGTTTAGTGTTTATTTTTAGCTTTGTCTGAAGCCGAATCTGGCATTTTCGCTTGACTGTTCAAGTGTGTTGGCTTGCCTGACTGCTGACAAGACTGGCCTCTGGCGCTGGCCTCTCGGTCACCACGACGAGTGGAAAAGCCTGCAAGCCATTGTTATTGGTGGCTGGCTCCCTGCATCTCTTGATCTCATGAAGGTGTTGATGACAGTTGAAACTCGTGTGCTCTATGCTCAAGCATTTTAAAAATGGCTCAGCAGCAGATGGTGTGGTTGATCACGCACATCTTCCTCATTTTTCAGTCGATTCCGCCTAAGTCGACACGCGCAAACTGTCATTTCTACCGTGAGATCGACATTTTTGAGCAGGTTGCGCGCTTCTCGCAAACGTCTGCTGTGCACATCTAGCATCCTCAACATTGGAATCTAAGCGCGCATGAACCGACGCGCTCGAAAAAATCATTTGTTGTTGGATTAACGAGAGGCTTGTCTCACTCAAGTGCGTACCGTATTGATCATTGGGCTCTCTTTCGGGGGACGGCACCATACCATATATGCACACTTCGACGCGCTCTCAGCAGCAGCAGCAGAGAGCACGATTAAGTCGGTGAAGCTGGTGGTGATGGGGGAACCCACGGAGAAAACGAGTGAGCGAAAGGGTGCGAGCATGCTACATGTTCATTTCCATACAAACGAATCCGCATTGCTTCACTCAGAGATGCAAAAGCGAGTCAAGCAGTCAAATTGCAGCCAGAAAAGAAACTGCCACAACGTTGTGTTGGTTTTGCACCCATGTTGACATAGGATTCTTTCCATTTTTGGTGTGTTTCAGAGCCATGTCTATTGTACAACAAGTGGCAAAGTCGACATGCGATACGTTAAGTCACCACTATGTGCAACGTATCGTACACGACGCACATGAAAGCACCTGATTACAGATACTGGATGGGTTCGGTTTGCTTCGCGAGTGAGAAAAAAGCCAAACTTCAACGCGGAGAATGTTGTATACTGACTCCAAGACAACAGTGCAACCCCGAGGGAAACGAGCGCAAGCCAACAGAACGGCGGTTGCTTGCGCCTGAGAGAACTGCATCATTTGCAGATATTGCGCCCTTCACGCAGCAGCCAGCAGTCGTCGCTCGACCCCCAGCAGTGCAAGTGCGTAGTGCGGCCCCTCGTCCATTAGACGCCACGTACCCGCCCCCTGCACACAAACGCAAGCGCAACGCCATCATCGTTCTCCTGCTGACTGACTGGACAGATCACCAAAGAGCTGGCTGAATAGGGCTTCCTTTTGTACGGGAAAGAGAAAGGAAACGAGCGGGGTTTCCTTTGGCGCGACCTTCACTCCGACTTTTCACAGGCAGGGCGAGTGCAACACAGGCCCACAAAAGCAAGAGACGCCAAGTACGCAAGCGATCGAGAGGTTACGACGCGTTGCCAAGAGACGCAGACGCACGGAGAGAAAGAAGGTGACGCGAGCTGCTGGAAAAATCCATTGGCCTTCGTTCATTTCTCACATGTGTGCGTGTGTGTTGTTATGTGTCAGTGCAGCTCTCACTCGCCATCTTCTGTACTGAACGACAGCGCTCGCAAGAGAAGAGAGAAAAAACACAAGATGAACGTTCGCCGCGGCAGCATCGACTACGGCACGAATGCACGCGCAGGAGGCGGGGCTCATGCGGACACGCGCCGCAACTTCTTCCACCTTTGCGGCTCGCCGATCAGTACGCCCAAGCCCGCGCACCAGCGCCGACAGAGCTTCGACGAGAGCTACACAGCCAACTACATGGGCTCGCCCAACCAAGTGCGCTCACCCAACCAAGTGCGCTCGCCCGAGGCGCTGTCACCACCGACCCTTAACATGAAGGATGTGGGTGACATGCCCAAGAAGCGTGCGACACTCGCGACCGCCGCGACCGAGCAAGACGACCTCTTTGCCGCGTACGATGACTGCCTGTCGTTCTCAATGGACAAGTCGTCGTCGTTGTGCATGATGAGTGACTCGGACGAAGACTATGACGAAGGCGCCGAGACCGACACCAACAGCTCCACGCACATGCGCGTGCAAGACGCCCAGGAAGCACGCATCCCGCTCTTCCTCTCAGACGACTTTCTGCCACCGCACCTGCGGCACCATGCAGCTGATGGTTACAGTCGTGTCGGCGGACGTCGCAGCTCGATTACTGCTGCGCACGAGAGCATTGACTTGAAGGACCTTGCTCTCGACCGAGTTATCGGTGAAGGCGCGTTCGGTAAAGTGTACAAGGGCACCTGGAAGCAGAGACCCGTGGCAGTCAAGGTGCTGATCCACCAAGACCTTCGCCCGGATGTCGTGCGCGAGTTCGAGACGGAAGTGCAGATCATGAGCGTGCTCAACCACCCTAACATCTGTATGCTCCTCGGTGCGTGCCTCGAGCCATCAAGTCGCGCGCTCGTGCTGGAGCTCGTCGAGCAAGGCTCGCTCTGGACCGTGCTGCGGTCCCGACGGCGCCAAATCAACGACGCGATCCGTGCAAAGTTCATCCTCGACACTGCCATGGGCATGAACTACCTGCACCAGTTCAGGCACCCAATCCTGCACCGCGACATGAAGAGCCCGAACCTGCTCGTGCAGAAAGACTTCTCCATCAAGATCTCGGACTTTGGACTCTCGCGCGTCAAGGCGCAGATCCAGACCATGACGGGCAACTGCGGCACCGTGCAGTGGATGGCGTAAGTACCGAGCTACTCTTTGATTGGATTGTGCTGTTTTGACGGCGAGACTAACAACATTTTCCTTTGTGTGCTTTTCTTAACAGTCCTGAAGTACTCGGCAACCAGAAGTACACCGAGAAGGCCGACGTGTTTTCATTCGGCATCGTGATCTGGGAGATCTGCACGGGGAAGTGCCCCTACGAAGGCATGGTGCAGATTCAGGCTGCTCTGAGTGTGCTGAATCACGACCTGCGTCCGAAGATCCCGGACTCGTGCCCGCGCTTCTTCGCGCGTCTCATGCGCGCCTGCTGGAACCGCGAGCCAAGCATGCGACCGTCATTCGCCGATATTATCAAGTCGTTCGACCACTACCAGAACTCCGCATGGGGGTCCAGATAGAGGAATAGAATAAATTGGAAGCGCCGCGCCGCGCGATTCGGTTCGTGCGGCTGCTTATTTGGCGAGTGCTGCGAGAGCGCACATTATTTAGAACGCGTACGCGAAGCGTGGGGGAGGGGGCTACAGCGTTCAAGGAAGGAAGACAAGGAGAAGAGTGAACGAGCGACGGAATGAGAAGGGCGAGGAAGAGAGGAGGGAAAGAGCGGCACCACACACCACACACGTTCGTCCTACAGTGGAGGTGGCAAGCCTACATGTCGTACCTGTTACACGTATGAACTCAAGTCTCGAAAGAACTATTTTACAGTCAATACATTGAAGATCCAACTTGAACATCGAGGCGTCCGACTGCATTGCTTGTGCTTCTCTGAGGCGCTTCATCGCCATGAGCATTGGTCAAGGTGTCGAATGTCAATCGCCTCAGAAGATCGCCAACTTACCATGATATATCAAAGTACCAACACGACAAGTAAGCGATCTTCTGTTTTTATTGCGGGTCATGTGCTCTAAGTAAACTTAAAGCACCTGACACCCTTGGAGAGGCATCTCCGACACCTGGACTCGAAGAGCCCAAGTGAGTAAGTGTTCGTTCTTGAGAAAGATGTTGCGCGCGGCGTTCACGTCTCGGTCCATCGTCAGATTGCAGTTCGGACAGCGTTGATTAGGAAATACATGTGTGTTGTGTTTGCTCAGTTGTGATCTTGCGCTCAAGTTGGATCGAATACAAGTCGGGCGTTCGTGGGAGTTCCAGCTCCCAAGTCTAGGGTTTCTTGTCTTGTGATAATTGGCAGATCATACAACTTGGGCATGGCTTCACACTGATTACTTGAATAACAATGTTAGCTATATGACCAATGTTGTGAAGTAACTTTCAAAGAAATTACAAAAATAGACACAACTCAGTGGAAAATCGGGTGTGGCCATTGAGGCAGAGAGTTTGCTATTTTCGCGAGCCAAATGTCTCGCAATTTCTCATAAACGAGGCGAAAAAAGCGAGACAAAGGACAATTTGTCCGCAGTCTCAAATCATGCAATCTTGGCACTATAAGACCGGCAACATTAATGGAGGGCGTTGTGTTTCTCAATTCTCAATATAATAGAAATTCAATAATTGATTTCGAATCCCTGGTGACAACCATGGGGCATCACCACCACGAGTATAATGGAGCTAGTATAGATTCAAACTGCCGCTTCATATTTTCAAGTGTCCTCACGAACTGCGAATCCCCAGGCGATCCGCCCGGGTACGCAATTTAAATGGTTGCATGCAATGGTGTCAAGATGTCTACGCCTTGTAGAATGGGAAGTCAGTGTAGCCGACCGGACCCTTCGACGAGTCCCAGTACGCCGTGTACGGCGCGTCCGGGTTCAGTGGCAAGTCCTGCTCGAAGCGCTCGGCCAGATCCGGTGTGCCAATGTACGGGCGGCCGAAGGACACAAAGTCCGCAGCACCCGAGCGCACGGCGCCCTCAGCGATGTCGCGCGTGTAGCTGTTGTTGGCGAGCACCGTACCCTTGAAGTGCTTCTTGGCGTCGAAGACCGTGAGGTGGCGGGCCACGTCGTGGTAGCCAAAGCCAAAACCGTCGAGCAGAGCCACGTAGCCGAGACCGTGCACGCTCAGCTTCTCGAAGACGTACGTGAATAACTCGGCGTTGTCTGGCGAGCCCATACCGCCAAAGCCGCCGTTTGGGGAGAGACGCACGCTGATGCGGTCTGCTGGCCACACGGTCTTGATCGCCTCGACGATTTCGAAGAGCAGGCGCGTACGGTTCTCGAACGAGCCGCCGTACTGGTCCGTGCGCTTGTTGGAACCCGACTGGAGGAACTGGTCAATGAGATAGCCGTTGGCGCCGTGGATCTCGACACCGTCGAAGCCCACGGCCTTGGCGAGCTCAGCGCTCTTGCGGTAGTCCTCGACGACACCGGCGATCTCGTCGGTGCGCAGCGCGCGAGGGGTCTCGTACGGCACGGCCTCGCCCTTGTTGTTCTTGGTCATGTTGTTGCCCGGCATGGCGATGGCCGAGGCCGAGACGAGCTCGCCCTTGGCGCTGAAGCTTGAGTGGCCCTGGCGACCCATGTGCCACATCTGCAGGAAGATCTTGGAGTCCTTGGCGTGCACGCGGTCGACCACCTTCTTCCAGCCGGCCGCCTGCTCCTCGTTGTAGAGTGCCGGAGCGCCGTACCAGCCGTGGCCCTGGTCCGACACGGCCGTGGCCTCGGTGATGATGAGGCCGGCGCCCGAGCGCTGCTCGTAGTAGATCTCGTTGATCTCCGTCGGCACGCGCGTGACGGGATCCGAGCGGCCACGCGTCAGCGGCGCGAGCGCGATGCGGTTCTTGAGCGTGAGGCCCTCACCGAGCGCCAGCGGCGTAAAGAGCTTGTATCCGGCGGTGGCAGACATTGCAGAGGAGGGTGGGGAAGTGGTGCTTGTTCAGTGGAGAATTGAAGAATGAGACTGAGGTGGCATGGCGTGCAGCAGCGTGGTGTAGGGGCTGGACGGACGCCACAACACGCAAACCCAGAGGCTGATGGCGGGAGGATGACACTTCCATGACCTTCAACGTCTTTTGCTTTTGCCTTTGAAATGAAATGCCAACCGATTTGGTTTATGGTATCACCACGTCGCTTCAGGATCTAATCTCAATTGGCTAAACATAGATATTGTGCATTTGCAACTTTTGATTGGCTGAAAATGGCGCCTCCGAGCACTTTTGATTACTGTATTACCGCCTGTCCTCCTTCCGTATCGTATTGTTTACGCCCATATAAAAAAACTCCAAGCAAAAGAGATCAAAGAAGGCCGTGCTGATTACGGGCAGCAATCGCGGCATTGGCTTCGCGTTCACCTCGCACTACGCCAAGCTCGGATGGAATGTCATCGCGGCCGTGCGCGACCTGGCCACCGCGGAGGACGTGAGTGTTGTTCCTACAAAATGACGGATATGAGAGCTAGCATATGTGGCTAACTGTGCGATCGGCTTTTGTGTATGAACAGCTCAAGAGCCTATCGCTCTTCATGCTCGTGCAGATCGACACGGGCGATGAGGCATCGATCTTCAATACTGCGAGCGAACTCCAGGGCGTGCCCATCGATTTGCTACTCAACAACGCCGGTATCGGCGGCGCTGGCGGGCTCCAGGACGCCACGAAGGAGTCGCTCATGCGCCAGTTTGAGGTGAACGCCGTGGGTCCGTTCCTCATGACGCGTGCGTTCCTGCCAAACTTGAAGCTTGCGGTTGCCACGCGTGGTAATGCGATTGTGGCTCAAGTCTCCTCGCGCATGGGCAGCATAGACAACACGAGCGGCGGGCTGTACGGCTACCGCGCGTCCAAGTCTGCGGTTAACATGATCAACTCGAGCCTCGCGGTGGACCTGAAGAGCGATAAGATCATCGCGGTGGCGCTGCACCCAGGCTACGTCGTCACGCGCATCACGAACTTCACGGGCGGCCAGCAGCCGGAGGAGAGCGTCGCCGGCCTGACCCAGGTCATCGATGGTCTTACGCCAGAGGACAGCGACAAGTTCCTTAACTACGAAGACAAGGTGCTGCCGTGGTAAGCTTGTGAGAAGATGGAGGATAGAGATGAGGACGTAGCGTATTGCATACAGACAGTGTAGAACGACGAGGGAGATCGAATGCCTGGTGCAGGTAGTGCAGGCACGTCAAAGCCTTGATGTTAGAAGCGGATGTAAGTTTGATGTAGGTGGAACAGCAACTCATAAGAAAACAGATCTATTGAAGTATTCTTAACAAGACATTTACGATCATTATGATATTTGGCAGTGTGATGCTCCGATCAAGTACGCAAGTCTATTTCTGCTGCATTCTCACGATCCTGCTACTCTCCATCACCGCGATCTACGACACAACGTACATGGTATTGCTAATAAACATCATGCGGTGGAGTCCCTAAACAGTGGGCATTGCCTAGGTGCTGAGACGCAGTAGCAATGCAGCAGGCACGCGAACCACATAGTGCATGTGAGCGCGCAACAGGAGAAGAGACCGTTTTTAACAGTGTCATGCTGGTGAAGCAGAACGCGCCAATGGTGTCCACCACGTGCGTCGATTTTCGAAATTCTAATCGAGATGTGGTTTAGCAAGTCCTTGAAATCATAAGCAAGATATACGATGTGGAGTGCGTATTCATTATCGATGAGCACGGTCGTAAGTCTAATAAATAGCAGTTTTGCTAAGGCGCGTGGTGTGAGATAGGTCTTGTACAGCCTAAAATTGCAGCTGCACGACCGCAACGGTGATCACAAGCACGAAAAGCAATTGTGCTTCAACTCCTTGGACACGTATTGTACGTGAAAGCAGCAAGCGTCTCAAGAGCCACTCTTACCGTCACTCTCGGCGCTGTAGACACTACTGGGGGCAGAGTAGAGTCCGATTTGATCTGCGTTTTGCTTTGCTTTGATATGCTAATGGGGGAGTATCATCGAGTCACTTGGATTTACTTTGGTAGTATTGCTATAGAACTATGGCCAAGAACGTATAAGTAGTACTATTAGTATTACTATAGTAATATGGAAATAGTGCGCTCACATTTTTTCGGATAGTACTACTGCTTCAGCTGCAAAAGATGCATCTGCAGCCGAAGCAACTGTGTTTGGCATTGCAGGTGCTTGCTTCGGATGGCGCTTGTCGACTCAGAAGAGCTCGCTCGCCACGGGAGGCCATTCACAACGGAGGACGCGTCACTGATGAACACAATCAGCTAGTATAAATGAATAGATATATTTCATTATTAAGAGTCATAAACAACTTTGATTGAAAATTTCTGTCATCAATATAGACATCCTATCAAATTATACAGAATGATCACTATAGACGCCATCTACTGCAGTTGAAGTCGAACTTGGAACATACCACATCAGCTCAGTAATATTCTGGGTGCGCGGTCCATAAAACTTTGCTGCTTAAAGCAATGGTCACTTTTCAACCTTTTCGAATGACGGTGGTGACGATGGCCATCGCTTCCCATCCCATGGCGCCTCACGCACGTTCCCTTTCGCCCACGTTACCCCCTTACTCTTCAACCTGCGCGCCAGCACACAAGCTGAGTTCAAGCGCCCAAGTGACGACTGAGTGGACGAGAGCGAGATGCACCCGGGCCGCATTCTCTCGCAAGCACTCGCGCTGCTGGCCGCCCAGCAGCAGCACAGCAGCACCACTGACGATACGCCCGTGACGCCCCCGTCGTACACGGATGGCGTGTGCGACAACAAGCTGATCGCGGACCTGCCGTTCTGCAATGGCTCGCTCTCGCTCGACACGCGCGTGGACGACCTCGTGGCACGCATCCCGCTCGAAGAAACCTTCGGTCTGCTCGTGAACAACGCATCGGCGATCGAGAGCCTGCACCTGCCAGCGTACGGCTGGTGGAGCGAGGGACTACACGGCGTTGCACTCTCGCCCGCGGTGCAGTTTGAAGACCCGACGTCGTTCGCGACGAGCTTCCCGCAGGTGATCAACCTCGCGAGCTCGTTCAATCGGACGCTCTTTTACAAGGTGGGCGAGGCGATCTCGACGGAGGCGAGAGCATTTTACAACGTCAAGCACTCGGGATTGACGTTCTGGACGCCCAATATCAACATCTACCGCGACCCGCGTTGGGGCCGCGGACAGGAAACCCCGGGGGAAGACCCGTTCCTCACGGGCGAGTACGCCGTAGCGTTTGTGCGCGGGCTGCAGGGTGAGGCGCCCGAAGACCAGCATCCCAAGAATGCCTCGTCCTCGGAGCCCAAGCCGAATAAGTTCCTCAAGGTCTCGGCCACGTGCAAGCACTTTTCGTCCTACAGCCAAGAAGTGCCACGCCACAGCAACGACGCGATCGTGAGCAAGCGCGACCAGCTGGACACGTACTTTCCGGCGTTCGAGGACTGCGTGAAGCGTGGCCACGTGAGCTCGCTCATGTGCAGCTACAACGCGGTGAACGGCATCCCGGCGTGCGCGGACAAGGCGCTCATGACCGACCTGGTGCGCAAGCAGTGGGGCTTTGACGGCTACATCGTCTCGGACTGCGGCGCCGTCGCCGATATCATCTACCACCACCACTACACGCAGTCACCCGAGCAGACGTGCGCTTCGACCATGAACGCCGGCATGGACATCAACTGCGGCGACTTTCTGTCCACGCACGGCAAGAAGGCGCTCAAGGCGGGTCTACTGCGCAAGCCCGTGATCCACAAGGCACTCAAGAACCTCTTTCGCGTGCAGATGCGCTTGGGGATGTTTGAAAAGGGCGGACAGCCGTTTGCGGACATCACGCCCAAGATGATCGACACGCCGGCGCACCGCCAGCTCGCACTCGAAGCCGCGCGCCAGGCGGTCGTGCTGCTCAAGAACGAGAATGCGACGCTGCCGCTGAACCCAGGTACTTTTTCCAGCAACGACGTGCCGCTCGCGCTCATTGGACCGCACTTCAATGCGAGCGAGGTGCTACTGGGCAACTACCAGGGTATTCCGTCGCACATCGTGACGCCACTCGAAGGGATTGCAAAGTACACAGCACACGTGACGCACGCGCTCGGGTGCAAGGTCTCGGGCGAAAAGGTCCCGGACTTTGACGATGCCGACCAGGTCGCCACGAGTGCCGCGCAGGTGATCCTCTTTGTGGGCCTGGACCAAACCCAGGAGCGCGAGGAGATCGACCGCACGCACTTGGAGCTGCCCGGGTTCCAGAACGATCTCATTGAGCTCGTGCTCCGCAAGGCGAAGAAGCCAATTGTGCTCGTGGTCATCTCGGGCGGGGGCGTGAACCTCGCGGCGTACAAGGACCACCCGAAGGTCGGTGCGATCATCTTTGCTGGGTACCTGGGCCAGGCAGGCGGCCAGGCGATCGCCGATGTGCTCTTTGGCGCGTACAATCCGTCGGGGAAACTCACGCAGACGTTCTACACGGACGAGTTCGCCAAGCAAGTGTCGATCTACGACATGAACATGCGCCCAACGCCCGAGACGGGGAACCCAGGACGCACGTACCGCTTCCTGAGCAATTACGATCTGCTCGTGTACTGGGTCGGCGCCGGGCTCTCGTACACGGAATTTCAGGTTGACTGGCACAATTCGGCGCCAGCGACGTTCTTGGACGTCGAGCTGGTCAAGCAAGCGCTGCTGCAGAGCAACAGCGATGACGATGCATCGGCGCCGGAGCCGACTTACCCCCTCAACGTTACCGTGACGAATGTTGGGAAAGTCGATGGCGAGTACGCGATGACCGTGTTCACATATCCGCCAGATTCAGGCACTGAGGGCCATCCGATTTGCTACCTGAGTGCGTTTGACCGCACGCCGCTGCTGAAGCCGCAGGAGAAGACGCATTTCCACTTTAATATTCCGATCAAGACGTTCGCGCTCGCGAATGCCCAGGGCGAGTGGGAAGCGGTTGAGGGCACGTGGTACTTCCAGTTGGACGCCAGCAGCGGTCGTGATGCGAACAGCAAGGCGTTCCGCCATGAAGTGCACATTGGCTCACTCAAGGGCAACAACAAGGACAGCAGTGGCGTGAAGAAAGCGGCTTTGTTTGAAGAGGAGAAAGAGTTTGAGAACGAGCCACTGAAGGACATGCACATGCACGCGGTGGAGAGCGTGCTCGAGACGGAGCGTGCCTGAGTGAAGTGAGCTTGAATCAGCTAAGCTTGATTGTCCGTTTTTGGACATTCTTAGCAAAGATGACATGTGTCAGAATAAACGACAGGTTTGTTTCAAAAGGTGGCTTTGATGTCAAATACTACGTAGTAGACAATTTCGACAGTTTTAATTTTAAAAAGGAAATTTTACGTCAAGTAGAAAATCATTCTTTACATGGCCAATCAGAGACCAGTGCGGACACTTTTGAGTGTTACGATTGGCTGTAACATTTGGCCGGCCATAAACTGATCTGTTACCTTACTTTAAGACAATTTTTTGTAATCAAAAATCAACATTCATTTTAAATTTAAAGAAATTATATTGTCTGCATTTTTAAATTAATATCAAAATGTGGGTTTGATTTTAAATAAAAGTAGTACCGTATACATTTATAAAGTACGAATATTCGCGAAAAGGTCAATACATCGATTACCATTGGCAAATTGACAAGCAAGGATGTCGGAGGAAGAGAGCCTGACGGCGTCCGAGCCGCTGGCCATGGAGGAGACGTTCACGCACTGGTCACGATACGTGGAGATCGGCTACGGCGAGTCGCGCGTGGTGGCGGTCGTGCAGGATCCGGACTCGTTCGTGCTCGGGACGACCGTCTGGGACAGCTCCAAGACGCTGCTCAAGTTCGTGGAGCAGCACCCAGACACGTTCCGCAAGTTCACGTCCATCTGTGAGCTGGGTGCTGGCTGCGGCGGGCTCGCGGGCATCGCGTGCGCGATCAACAGCGGCGGGCTCTCGGACGTGGTGATGACGGACATTGGGCCCGTGCTGCCCTGGCTGCGGCGCAACGTGCGCGCGAACCTGAGCGCCAAGGAGTCGGAGCGCGTGCGTATCGAGCAGCACGCATGGTACGACCACCGCGAAGAGCTATGCGAGCTAGCCGAAGAGCTACGCGTCAGTGAGTGTGTGAAGATGGGCTAACAATGAATGCTTGGGGGGGTGTGATGTTTGCAGGGGCACGCCGGTGACGAACTTGAACGCGCCGTTCGGTACGTCGTCGATGGTTGGCTCTGTGACCAGTAACTGGATGAACACAATTTACTGACCTTTGTCTGATTGTCGTGTGCTTTGCCTTACTATATGTGCGCAATAGACTGCATCCTGTGCGCCGACGTACTATACGAAAAGGAGTGTGTGCGGCCGCTCGTGCAGTCGATCCTCGCGCTCTCGCACCGCAAGACCGTGATCTACTTGGCGAACGAGCGGCGCGCGCCCGAAGTGCGCGCAGAGTTCATGCGTCACCTGCACGAATACTTTCAGTGGAAGGAGGTCGAGCGCTCGGAGCTTGACTCTGGGTACATCAAAGAAGCGATCGAGATGTTCGAGATGCGGCCGAAGAAGCGCAAGATCCCGGAGGAGATGCGCATCGTCGTGGACGAGAACGCCGCGACAGATCCGAGAGCCGAGGAGTACCATCCGCTCTTCAAGGGCAAGTCGGCTGAAGCCACAGGAGACCCGTACGACCGCGATCTGTGGGATGACTTACTGGGTTGAGATGGCCGGTGGTAGACACTGTATTTAGGCAACGAGGTTAGGAATTGAATTTGATGAAGACATGAAGCTTCTAACCTTTTAAGTGCAGACTTCTAGCTGCAAGGAACGAGCGATCTGACGACTTTATTCCCATGTGAACGTGCGAATGGCGCCCTGAGGGATTGTGGTTTCAAGTGACTCGTCGCCGAACTGCAGCTCAAAGTCAGCATCCTCCGTGTTCTCGTTCAGCACTACGAGCACCTTCTTGTCGTCCGGCGTGACGAAGCCAACGGACTGGACGAACGAGTAACCCGCCGTGACACACTTGTCAGACGCCGCCGAGTGCATGTGGCCGTGCTTGAAGTACCACTGCTCGTGCACGGCGTCTTTCGAGTCGCGGCACTCGTGCACCGTCACACGGACGCCATCCTTCGTCGAGCCGTGGTTCAGCATCAGGCAGTGGTCGTCCATGCGGATCTGGCCGTCTTTGAACGTCCACGACTGGGACGTGTACTGGCACTCGACGAGCTCGATCTGGCGTCCAATCCACTGAGGGCGGACGAGGTCAAGGCAGAACGGCGTGCCAGTCACCTGTAGCTTGCTGTCGTCAGTCACGTGGATCGCCTGGCGAGAGCTGTTGTCGCACGAGTGCAGCGCAGCAGGGTATAGAGTGAACAGCTGGGCGTCACCGGGCTTCTTGAAAGTCGCAGACACTTCCGTGTGGATGCGACGAGACCCAGGAGGAGCGAACTTGGAGAAGTGCTGAATGAAGTAGTACATTGGCTGCAAGTAGTAGTCCTTTTCAGTCTCGTCGATGATGATCGGCGCGTCGCAGTTGTTGCCCAAGTGGTTTGGGCCACCCGTGTGGTCCAGGATCAAGTTCCAGTCCACCCAGCCGACGACCCAGTTGTTGAAGTCCGTGATGATGTCGTGCGCGTACCGCTGACCACGGAACCAGGCGTCCTTGCCCTGGGCGACTCCCGGGCAATTGCAGCTCTCCGTCGCGAGGATGAAGCGGCTTTCGTCCACGTAGTGGGTGTCGTTCAGGCGCTCGTGGAACTCGACGCCGTCCATGTAGCGCTCGTTATCGTACCAGTGGAACGCGATGCCGTCGACGTAGTTCTTGGCTTCCGGGTGGAGGAAGATCGTCTCAGCCCATTGACGAACGCTAGCGCGGTTGTGGTCGAAGACCATGATCTTCACCTCTGGGTGGTCTCGCTTGATCACTGGGCCGAGGTGGTTGGCGACAAACTCGGCTTGGTACGACGCGTTGTATCCGCACGCCTCCCATGGTGCGGCGAACTCGGGCTCGTTCTGAGGAGTGAGTCCCCAGAAGTTGATGCCCTGGGCTTTGTACGCAGAGATGAATTTGGAAAAGTACAACGCCCACGCAGACTGAGCCTCGTCCTTCAAACCCACAGGCGTGGCGGAGCCCAACATGCTTGGATGCGTGTAGATGTCGCTCGCACGCTTCATCCACGCTGGTGGGCTCCACGGCGCCAGGAACATCTTCAAATTGGGGTTCTTCTCCAACGCGCGCTGGATGAACGGGATCAACACGACCGTGTCGTGCTCGACGCCGTCGTCAAAGTGGCTCATCGAGGTGTCGTTCACGACATCGTCGAAGCTGTACGAGCTGACTGAGAAGTCGCACGAGCCCATGGGCACGCGTCCAAATTCGTACGCTGAGCCCTCTTCCTTGTCAAAGTACAGCTTGAGTACTTCCTCCTGCTTCTCTGGCGACAGCTTGGCGAACTGCAGCGCCGACGCTTCCGTAAACGCACCGCCAAAGCCAAACATCTCCTGGAACTGCTGGTTCGCGTCCACCGTAATGAACGACGACGATGCCGATGCACTCTTAGCACGCTTCTTCCATTTGAGCCCGGTGATCGGCTCCATCATCTTCTTCTCGCCGTTGATGTACGAACTCTGCCAGCACTTGACGTCGCTTCCGGTCTCGGCCGCCACAGCAGTCGATGCAGTCAATGGCGCCGTCGCGGTTGTCGCGGTCGTCGTCACCGCCACGTTGTCACTAGATCCGCCGCTCATGGCGATGAGCGCGGCGCCAGCGCTCACAACCAGCGCCGTCGTGCCCCATTTCACGAGCTTGCGGCGGCGCTCTGCGGTCGTTGTACCGCGCAGCGCCTCGTCGCTCTCGAGTGAGCTCGTGCCGTACTGTGTGCGCTGTTGCGGTGATGGCGAGCGCATCTCGTCTGGTGCTTCAAGTGCAAGTTGAAGGAAGTGGGCGGGCAGCTGCTGCGCGCGAGTAAGAGTGTGTGTCGTGCGCGGCGGCGGGGAACTTGGCGACTGACGACGGGAAGGCGTTCTTCGTTCGGCTTTGTCGGCCGCCGCATGGTGTCGATCCGAGTGAAACGGACAAATCAATTATCGCGAATGAGGAAAAGTAGAAAATTCGATCCTGAGGGCAGGCTTCGATTCTAAAATCGCTATGAATTAGTACTCGTTTTCACAGGATTTTGCTCAGTTTCTGTTGTGGCGTCGACTCCTCACACTCCACTCAACCATCAAGCGACCTCTGCAACCACCGACAGGACGACAGCCAAAATGACTGACAGGCTGATACGACGATATCCGTGCGAAGCAAAGGTGGGTTTCCATTGATTTCTTTTTCGCAGATCCATGAATCGTGCTTTAATAGCAGCGTTCTGGGCGAAACCTGTCAAATTGGCTCTCGCTCACTCGCGATCTTTTTCGGCTCTGTGCGCGACCGTTCGTCCAAAGGCCGTGAGCAAATCGAGTGGAGGGAAAATTGTCGCTTTGCCTCTTCGTGACGAAGAGACACACACGCGCACGCCAGTCAACGGGCGTGCCGTTGAGTCGTTGGTCGCACGACGGAATGGGTGGTCACTGGGCGAGTGTGCCTCGTTCGATCGAATGGACAGACAGCACTCATCGAAGACCAAACAAGATAATTGCGAGAGGATTCTGGGCAAAACGACTTTTTATAACTGACCACAGACCTCCAGAGGTCATTTAGGCTAAAGTGCCAACCTACCACAAACTCGTCGCGATTCGAATGAACAGATCTTAACGCAGCTCGCACACATGCACTCGTCGTAGACGAGATGATACTAAAAATTTGGGAATACAAACTCTCCAACCTACCACAGACTTCGAGAGGTCATCTCATGTTTTGCCAACCTACCACAATTTCAACTCTCACTGTACTGCAACTCGTTTTCTCAGCAAACCAACCACCTCTTATTCAAACTACTTTTTACAAAATCTTGGTTGCATTCGCGAGCAGATTCTGCTTCGAGCTCGCTTTCGCGACGTGCAGACTCCGGCGCGCCAGTGCTATCCAATGCAACAAACAATTCAACCAAAACGTCAGCTTTTTCCACTCGCCAGACCATGGTAGACATCCAGCATACTCGAGGATTCATTTCACTTACGCGAGGTTGGCGGCATCCCTCCACCGCCTGTTGCAATTGCGGTACTGGGTCGCCGCTCGCGGTCCTTCTCGCGGATGCTGAGCTTTCGGTGCTGTGGAGACGATGTTGTCGCGACGAACGACGCCTTGCGGATGAATGCGCGCTGCTTGGCGAGATCCTTGAAGTCAGAAGTTGCGATGTTGAGTTGTGGTGGTGGAGCTAAGTCTCGTGCGCTGGCTACGGTCGTCAAGGCTGCTGCGCACGAGCCGTGGCAGCTCCTGGAAGTCGTTGATGATGTGCACGGCCGCTGCACTTTAGAGATCCGCTTGAAGAGCATCTGTAACAATTGACGGGTTCGTTCTGGTCAGTGTATCATGGTCATAAGAGTGCTTGTTGCTGGATGCACAACGTACTGAAGATGTCGTAGAGGTCCATGAAGAGGACGTTGATGCGGAGGGTGACGCTGGTTGTTGTGTTGCTGCTCCTGAATGATGTGAATGAACATGGGAATTGCTGGACAGGTGGTGTTGGGAACCGTCGCAGAAAATGTCGACGCTGATTGAGTTAGTCTCCTCGCGCTCTCTTGCCCTGCCCTCAACTGCACGTTCACAGAATTTTCGACTTGTCAGTGAGCCTCACTACCTACCACACGGTGAAGTTGACAATGTCGGTACGTACAGTCGTCCAGAGATGCCTCTCTCCGCTCTGAAAAGAAAACGTGACCTGGCAACCAAGCATAAAGTTGTCATTGTTAAACCATAGGCTGCCCACTTTGCGAACCACAGCTTCAATGCAATTGTTACCAAGATGATGCTGGTTGTGGTTTGCTGCTGTTGGCGTCGACAGGTGGACGTTCCTGCTCGAAATGGACGCACACGAGTGCAGTGACTGCATGGACGCGGCCAGCGTCAGCGCAATCGCATCGTCCTGCTGTTATCGTGCAACACCAAGAGTCAAACTTCGTGAGCAAGTCCAGATCCTAAGCTTGTCATGCCCACAACAACGATATCTATAAAGAATGACAAGCACTTACATAAAATGTCACCTTCCGCATATGGGTCGGGAAGAGCGGCAGCTCTGGTCCAACTTTCGTCTCGCCGCCGTTCTGGAGCTTCACGCCTGGGGCCAGCACCAAGCTCTTGAGCGGACTCTGGAGACTCGCCGCGTCTACGCTGAAGTGTTCGCTCTCTGCTTCGTGGCTCGGGTTCAAAACCCCCGAACCTTGACCCGTGGCAAGCAGAAGACTGCCGTCGGGTCTCAGCTTGCTGAGTGGGAATAGAGAAGGCGACGCATTCCTGCTAACCCGCCGCTGCGGACTCAGTTCGGGCAAAATCGGATGTCCAAGAGTGCTCTTATTGCTGCTGCGGCGTCGCTCGTCACCTCGCTTGATGGCAAACTCAACCTGGACTGGCGCGTTCTCCTCCACATACGGTCTTGCTATCGTGTCCAGGTTATTGAGTTCTTCGTCGTACTGGTCGCCTGATCCCCAGGCTGCCGTGTACCCGTTCGAGTCTCGCCTGTGGTTGTGCTTGTTGTTTCCACGAGCACCACCATTGAGTGGTACTACACCGCTGGGATTTGTATCGCTCTCATTCTCGTCGCTACTAGTACCTGGACCGCTCTTTTTGCCATCAGCTCCGTCTGGTCTCCCAGGAGCAGCTGGTGCTGTCACCGAGATGCGGTGCGCGTTCTTGAGCAGCGTCATCGCCTTACGCGGCGAGATCCGTGGTGGCGGCGCAGTGCTGTACACGACACCGGGCGCGTGATACTCGCCAGTGGGGGTGCCATTCGCCTGAGCTGCTGCTGATCGTGGCGATAGTGGTGCCGTTGACGCTGCTTTCCTCACTCGGAATGACGACGACTGCGACGACGGACGCGAATAGCTACCCCTGTGGTCACCATCATTGCTCGTAGTCCCAGCACCAGCACCACCGCTATGCTGAAGCTTAATGCCGACTGGGATCGAATTGCTCGCGTACAGTTGGCTGAGCAGTGCTGTCGCGGGTTCCTCGGGAGATCTCAGCGGCACTCCGTAGAAGCAGAACGGGTCGATCGCATTCGGTTGTGGCTCAGCGAGCGCACTTGGTGGCTGGCAGAGCACGTGCATCACTGGGTCATTCCCTTCGGGCTGAGCCTCATGATCTCCAGGTTTCAGTCGCTCACATTTCGCGGGTTGCGTCTCGAGAAGCGCAAACACGACGTCAAAGACGGCGTTCGCAGCACACTGCGAGGTGTATCCGGGCAGCCTGCGCTCATAGAATTCCTCGAGCGAGCACTTCACGCTCTCTTCGACCAGCTCCGCGACGATCTCGACCACCAGGTCATCGCCATCGAATGAAAACGCTGCTGGTAACGGTGTCCTGGGCATCGCGAGGTCAAGCGACAACTCGTGCTCTTGCTGCTGAGCTCCCGAGTCAGTGACCGCATCACTTCCGGCACTGACACTGCTGGAGCCTAGAGCGTGGGGCTGAGACTCACTGCTGCCACTCGCGTCCGCCATTCTCGCATCGCCGCCTTGCACAGCGAGCTTCTCATCAACTGACTCACCCGCTTTCTTTATTCTCGATAGTGGGCTTGTGAGATGAGAACGCCTATGCTGGAAAATGCTATTTTTGCACCATGTTTTATCAATAAATAGATCTGGCTGTCATCTATAAGAGCAACTGCTAAGAGTCGGACAGAATTCTTAGTTGGCGAGCTCCTGGAGAATGGAGGCCTCGAACTGCTTCGTGCCGAGCGTCTCGGCGGCTTTTGCCTCCTTCTCCTCGCGCGAGCGGGTCTTCATTTTGGTGAGCACGAGTGCCTGCTCGTCACTGCGGATGCCCTGCACCAGCTCCTTGCGCTTGCGCTCGTCGGGCGTGAGTCCGTCGCCAGCAGCACCTTTTGTTGCCGATGACGACGATTTCAAAAAGAGTCTTCGAATGAGCCCCTTTTTCTTGGGCTTGGCTGTCGATCGGTCCTGAGCTGCTAGGTTGCTGCCGTCGGCAATACCAGCCGAGCGCAGGTTGCGACTCAGTGGCCGCTGCGCCAGCGCTTCTTTCTCGACCATGTCCTTGAGCTTTTCCTTGAGACTCATGATCTCCGTCTCCAGCTCCAATTCCTTGCGCTTCTGGAGCTGCTCGCGCTCCTGGAACTGCAGCAAGTGGCGCTCTGCACCTGTCTTCAGTATAAACGGTTGCTTCGTAGTCGACTCTTTTGTTTCAATGTTGAAGAAGATCGTCGCCTGGGCCTTGTCGTCAAAGATCTCGAGCCAGTCGCCCACCTGCGCGAAGCTCGACCAGGAGATCCACGTGTGCTGCTGCTTCTTGCCACGCTCGTGTGCTTTTGTAAAACAGGAATCGCAGAACCCATCGCCACAGAGGTTGCAGAGCCTCGAAGCCCTTCGTAGGTCGCACTCGATGCAGTAGGCGTCTTTGCCGCTGCCGTCAAGCTCCTCTTTCAGGATCTCAATGGCCGTCCACGTGTGCTCGCGCTTCTTCTGGCTCTTGCTGTGCATCTGCTCAAAGCAGTTTGCACAGAAGGCCTCGTCGCACTGCTCGCACTGTCTCGTGGCGACAAGGGAGCTGCAGTCGCAGCAGAGTAGTGCGCCTGTGCAGAAATGGAGCGCGCTGGTCACGTGGTGCAGCTCCTGCGCGCTCTCGTGGGTCTTTGCAAAGCACTCTTCGCAGTAGAAGCAGCCTTTACTGGCACCTATACTGGCAGGTGGTGAGGGTGTTATGGCAGGTGTCCCTAACAGAAGGACGCTACACTCTCCACAGTAGTACGTCGCCAGCGTAGGACCTCCACCAGCAGCAGTGTCCTTGGCACGACACGCCAGTGAGAGACACTGGCTCGGCTTCTTCACTTTGACGAGCACTCGAAAGTCGTGCGTCTGCTTATTGCTATCAGCAGAGAGAGCGTAGTGCTCGCTCATAAAGCACGGCGCGCAGTAGAGACGCTGCGGTAGGTTGCCATTGCAGTCGAGACACTCCTTCGTGGCAATACAAGTTCGGCACTTGCAACAGTTTCCATCAAGAACTGTATCAACAGCAGCAGTAGCAGTGTCACCAGTAGCAGCCGAGCTTCCGTCATTGACTGGTGCAACACCATTGGCCACTGGTTCACTGGCAGCTTCACCACCATCAGTCAAAGCCTTGCTCTTCTCGTCAATCGCCGCAGGCTTCTCCTTTTTCCGCATCGGCCGCTCCCAGGCGCTCTCGGCCGTGGCTTCGTTGTAGAAATACGTGTTCCCGTACTCGTCCTGCATCTCCGTCCAGCCTTCCTCTACCACCATCAGTAGCTCTTCATCCTCTTCCTTAGCCTCCTGACCAGCCATTCTCCGCCTTCGCTTCTGTCTCTCCGCCTTGTCGAGCTCCTGCTGGGCGAGTAGCTCCTGTCTGCGGAACGCAGCGGCTTCGGCGCGCCACTTGGCAAGCTCGGCGTCGCGCTTGGCCTCCTTGAGCTTGAGTTCCACGGCCTTGACCTGCTTGAGCTGCAGCTCCATCTGCTCGCGCTGGTATTGCTCCTTCCACTTGACCTCGTCCTCCTTCCAGCGGCGCTCGCGGATGTACGCCTGCTTGAGCTCCTCGAGGCGGTGTGCGAGCCGGAGCTTCTTCACATATTGGCGCGCCAGCCAGCCGCGCACGTATCGCTGGATCACGATCGCCTTTTGGACCTCGAACTCGCGTCGCTGCTTGGCGCGCAGCTTCCTCACGACGTAGTCTACGCGCGCCACGAAGCCGCGGTACATGCGCTGTAGGAACACAACTGCCTTGTCCTCTTTCAGAATCTGGGCTCGCGCTTCTTGGAGGCGCTCCTGGAGCCACACGCTCTGCTCAAACGTGAAGCGCACATCACCACCACCGCCAGTCTTGCTATCAGTCACGTGGCTCTCTCGCTCCAGGTAATGCTTAGTCATGAACGCCAACAGCGGCGAGGCCTCACGCTGCTGTGAAGCCTTGCTATAGTGGCGCCTCTGCTGCAACTCGATCATTCGCATGGCCTCGCGCAGCAGCTGCGCAGTATTGCGTGCCTCGATGCCCCGCGCGCGCTTCTGGATCAACAGCGCCGCACTCTGCGTCAGCAGCTGCTCGCGCTCCCTCAGTTCACGCATTCTGGCCGCAGCCATGCGGCCAAAGGCGCCTCGTGTCCACTTCTGTATCTGTGTCGCAGCCTCCGTCATGAGCTTGAACTCGGCGAGCCGCCGGTCGAGTCGCCGCTGGCGCTCACGCCGCGCGAGCTTGGACTTGATGCCGCCCTGGATCGTGATTGTCGCGCGCCTCGTGCGCTGGTACTGCGAGCGTTGTCTGTGGCCGCGGAACACGCGCTGGATGGCGGTTGCGGCTCGTTGTCGACGTCTCAGGTCTTCTCTAAGAGCCTTCAGCGTTTGCTTGGCCCTGTGACCTCGATAGCAGCACTGGATCTGCAGTGCGGCTTCATTTCGACGCACCTCAATACGCTCTCGCTGGGCGGAGAAGCGCAGCTGGAGCGCGTACCGTCCTTTGCTTCGTCGCCAGCTCGTCTGTACGCGGCGCGCGGCCAGCTCGAGGTCTCGCTCAAAGAGCTTGTGCTTGAACGCCTGGCGCCCCAGGAAGCCGCGATACACGCGCTGAATCGTTAAAGCTGCCGCGTGGCGCAGTAATTCGAGTCGCTTAAGTTCGTGCTCACGCTCCAACTGCGCCAAACGCTGCTTCTCAGCATCCAGCAGCAGCTTGCGAGCCGCAAACCGGGCGTGTAGCACACACCGCTCTCTGTACTTGACCCAGCATCTTTGAATTTCTTTGGCGCGGTCACTCTCGTTCGCGAGCCACTCGCGGCGGCGCCGGAGCTTGTTCTTGGCCAAAAGGCCTCTCGCAAAGCGCTGGATCTCGGTCGCCGCACGTTTCTCCAGTGCTTGACGAGCTCGGAATTGCTCTCTACGACGGTTAAGCTCATTATATGCGAGCTTGCGGCGCCACGGAGCTTGAATTCGAATGGCCGCTTGGCTGCGGACTACACGTTTAGCGATGCGCTTCTGTACCATAATGCGCCTGAAGAAGAACTGGATCTGCCGTGCGCAGTGGTTCTGCAGTAACAAATTGAAGCCATTGCGCAGCGTGCTCCATTGCATCGCACGCCCGTAGGCTTCGAAGCGCAGCAGCTGGTGGATCTCCACCTTGCGCTTGAATTCCTTGTTCACAGACGCCTGCTTGAGGCCTCGCAGTAGCTCCTTTGCGCGCCGCTGGCGGTAGCGAACCTGAATAACGGTAGCCGCTTGATGTCGCTCCATAGCGATGATGTCCTCGGTGGTCTGCCGCCAGCGCGTGAACGCCCGGGCGAGTGTGCCCACGTACGCGTCGCTGGTGAGCTTGTCAAAGAACGCGAGAGCCTGTACCTGGGAACGCTTGAAGGCCGCGTCCTTGCGCTCTTCAAGCTGGAGAGTTTGAATGAGGTTGCACCAGCGCTCAAAGGCGGCGAAGACGAATCGGTGCTGCAGCTTGGAGAAGATGCGTGAGATCGTCTCGACACTCTTCTCGCGGCAGTAGAGGCGGTCGAGATTGCGCTCAAAGAGGAACGCGAGCGGGAGCTTGGCTTTCTCGGCCTCGATCTGACTCGACACCTGCTCC
Source organism: Globisporangium alternatum (assembly GCA_023334315.1). Taxonomy (NCBI): domain Eukaryota; phylum Oomycota; class Peronosporomycetes; order Pythiales; family Pythiaceae; genus Globisporangium; species Globisporangium alternatum. Next base: position 43,618 of record JAASGT010000031.1, on the reverse strand, counting down.
TTGAGCTTCTGCTCGGCCTCGGTCAGGTCCTTGATCTGCTTGGAGTACTGGGTCGCCAGTACATTCGATTGGTGGTGAGAGGTTGTGGACGCAGCTGCTGAGGATTTCCCTATTGTTGGCTTTGAAAGCACTGGGAAGCTAGGACAGACGACACATCGTTAGAAGGAGCTTTGAATGAGCGCTGAGCGTGAAGGTTGCTGATTAGTAAGTCACGCGTACCTGAGTGAGAGGATGTTGTGGGGCTTCTTCTTGGGCTTCTTCCTGACTCTCTTCCGCTGCTCCACTGGAAACGTAAGCGCTTGATAGAGAGCGTCAGTCTCGGGCAGCGTCAGCAAGAGCGACGATGACGATGCCCCTCGTATGGCTCCTGCTCTCTCATACCCGGCTGACGGTATTCGAGGCACGCTCTTCTCCTGGACACTGCTGTGGCCATTTGTGGCTGTGTTGGAAAGCACATGAGGCTCGCGAAGCTTTCGTGCTGGTGGCTTTGTAGTGAACTGGTGGCCCTGGCGCTTCTGGTGGTGGCAGTTCTTCCCCCGCTCACTTGCGTACGTGGTCTTTGTCTTGACCGCCGGTGTCTTGCGCCTCTGTGGTGTCTTACTTGGACTAGAGGCGGCCACCTTGCGTCCTGACAGACTAAAGCGCACGGACTCTTTGCGCTCTTCAATATCGCTCGACTGTCCACTGGCATCGCTGTTATCGTCGTCGTCCACATGCTGCTGCTGTTGGTGATGGTGTGGATGCGTTTGCTTGGGTTTGGGCGGCACGTCGACCCACTGGAAGGGTGAGCGGAACTCCTCGATCGTGTCGGCGTCCACGCGCAGCCACGGGTACTTGACCGAGAGGTGCGTGAGGTCCCAGCCCTGCTTGCGGCCCGCGGAGAACGCCATCCTCGCTCACTCTCTCACACGGAGCTCATATCCCCATCTTGCGATTTCGTGACCGTTTAGAAGAAAGTCAGCGAAACGGCCTCGGCACTACACCTATTTTCATGACTTGGCTGGCCGCAAGAACCCACCTCTCAGTGCTGTTGCGAGCGAATGCCATGCGCCGTAAGCCACGCGCACTTGCTTATCGATGCCAGACGAGAAGTTGTTTGCAGACTGGTCTCCAGCGAGCGTGTTCGGCGCGACGGCTCCCCAGCAGCAGCCAGCGAGACAAATACAACAACAGCCGAGTGATCGCGCGGCTCGCGATCGAAGCAGTGCACAAAATGGCAACGGCGTCCGTGGCTCGGCGTCATCGATGCCACCACCGATGCCGCCAAGAAGACGAGTGAGTGCGGACACCTTACATCATGAGACTCGAATTGCAGCACCGACAAGTGGTGACGAGGAGCTGCGTGCTGCCGTCGGTGGATCTAAACGCCACCACTTGAGGACAGAGGAGACTGGACCGCAGCTAATTGAGCTAATCGCACGTCCACCTCCTTTCCAACGGCAGTCAGTGAGATACAGCGACAGTGATCATCGAGTCGACACGAACCAGCTTGCTGTCATGATCCAAACCGAGAAGCGCGATGGTGCTGCACGAGTGCTCCAAAAGTATGCTCGCCTGCTGCTCTTGGTGAAGCGCGAGCGCGAGGCCGCGAAGGAAGTGAATGCACTGCGACTGATGCTCAAGCAAGCTGCTGTCTCTCAGCTGGTGCGATGCTATCGACGGTATCGCTCTCGGCAGGTGATTGAAGCATACCTTACCTGCTGGCGCGAGCAAGAAGCCCGAATACAAAAGCTACTGAGGCATGTCCAGGCCATGAAACACACGCGAGAGGCTCGAGTTTCCGGACTTAAGCACCAGTGGCGCCAAGAGCAGCTCCGGCTGCAAAAACAGGGTGTGTTGGTGATTTCTCAGTGGTGTGCAGCGAGGATACGGCTCCGACGTAAGCGCGAAGAGAAGGTTCGAGTTCAGATCGCTGAGGCGCAGAGACAACTCGTCTGCTGGTACAGAAGACGGAACCTGGAGCTCCGATGGCGAGATAGAGCGCAGAAAGCACGGCAGAGCCGAGCCGCGATACGAATCCAGCAAGTGTATTGCAAATTCTGCCATAGAAGAGCCCAGCAGCTAGCACGAATCTACGCTGCCTCAATTATCATCGCAGAGTGCATCGAACGGTACTTCGCTCGCAAGAAGAGGCAGAGACAGCTACTAGAAGCGCAATGCGCACGCCACATCCAGGTTTTCTATCGGAAGATCAAGAGAATACGGGCTGCGCGTGAAGAACTGGAGCTCAAACGGCGAGTTCATCGAGGAGCTCAGTCGCTTTCAGCTCTTCTTCACAAGAGAGCTGTCAAGCGTTCTTATCTCCGATGGTTTGCCGTCTGTAAACTTCTTCAGAATCAAGAGGAGGAGCTCCGCAACGCCAGCATCCAGCGCTTGCAACGCGTAATTCACGCATTTGCATCTCGTAAAAAGCGAATCCGATGTCACGAGAGTGCGATTCGCATCCAGCGACTCATACGAAGTCATCAATTGAGAGTGAGGTGTCTCACCCTTTACCAGCAGCGGCGCAAACTGGCCAGGAAGAAGCGCAAACAGGACGCGGCGACTGCGATCCAGGCCCGATTTCGTGGCTTCCTGGCTCGCAAACAATTCGAGAAGCTGCTCAAGCAGCTGAGAGACCGCTTTCGGTGCTCAAACTGCGGAGTGATCGAGCCCAGCGGCGCGTACTGCAAGCTCTGTGGACGGAAGCGCACGAACTTCGACCTGTCAGCGACGGACAAGCGCTTGCTGTTGCTCTCGCTCGGTACTCCAAGCAGCAGTAGGAAACAGGAAGATGGCTCTGACAAAGTTGCCAGTGGTGGTGGTAGCGTGAGTCTGCCGCTTCACTTGGCGCCAGTGCGTCCAGCGTCGCCGCCGTCGTTCCCAAAACTCCAGGCGAGCAAAAACGCCAAGCTCCGCATGCAAATGGCTAAAAGAGCGCCAGCCACAATCTCTACCAGCAGTAATCAGCACGAGCCATCGTTAGAGGTCTCGGGGCTTAGCTCACTGCCCATGGTGCTCTCGCCACGTCACGCCGCCTTAGCCAGCGCGACGCCAGCAAAGCGTCCAGCCTCCAATCGACCACCAGCAGCGCTGCTCGTCAAGTCTCCTGAGACCAATCAATCAGTCGAGCCGTTCGCATTCCCCAGCCGCCCGCAGCCAAGGGCCGTCAATCAGACTAAACTGCGCGCCCAGGCGCTCATTCACATACAAACCCAGCAGCAGGAGCTCAGCCAAACCCACGCGCTCACGCAGCACCTACATCGCCTGCAGAAGGCGAGCCACGCGGTCAGCCGCAGTCGCTAAGCCAAACAAAAGTTGTTCATAGTAGTGTTGCTGGAAGTTATGTTTAAAGACAGGGAAACCTAGAGGCTACCAAGACTAGCGCATACCTACCTAAGCCTAGCTCAGGCTCTTGAGGATGTCCTGCGTCATGGATGCGCGCGAGGTCTTGGGCGTGATCATGCTTGGATGCGAGTCCGTTCGCAGCATCGCGCGTGGGTTGAACCACTCCTGACGGAGCGCGTCCTGGGCCGTCAGCCGCTTGGACGGGTCCTTGGTCAGCAACCCCTTGAGCAGCGCCTTGCCCGAGGGCGAGATGCTGTGCCACGCGGCGTCGCCTTCTAGGTTCACGTCCGCGTGGAGCGTCTTCTGGATGATCTCGTTCTTGGTCTTGCCGTGGAACGGCAGGTCGCCACGCAGCAGCAAGAACATGATCACGCCTACGGACCAGATGTCGGCCTCGCGCCCGTAGCCCACGAGCGAGAGCACCTCGGGCGCCACATAGTTGAGCGTGCCGCACGGCATCTTCATGATCTCCTCGGGGTGCACGAGCTTCGAGAGCCCAAAGTCCGCGATCTTGAGGTCGTCGAGCTTCTCGCCACACAGGATGTTCTCGGGTTTGATGTCGCGGTGCACAATTCCCAGCCTGTGCAGGTACGCGACGCTCTCGAGCAGCGGAGCCATGACGATCCGCGCCTCGGACTCGGTGTACCTCGATCTCCCGACGATCCGATTGAAGAGCTCGCCACCGCCCACGAGCTCCGTCACGATGAAGATGTACTGCTTGTCCTCGTAGACGTCGTGAAGCCGAATGATGTTTGGGTGCGTCACGAGCTTGAGGATCGCGATCTCCGTGCGCAGCAATTCCTTCTCGGTCGCAATGAGCTTGCCCTTGTCGATGATCTTGACGGCGTGCTTGACGCCCGTCTTCTTGTGCGTGGCCTCGCACACTTTCGAGAACCGGCCGCGGCCGAGTTGCGGACCAATGTCGTAGAACTCGTGCACCGAGAGCTTGTCGGTCGCATTGCGGAGTGCATTTGTCCACTTGGCCTGCTCGTCGAGCGATTTGGTGTAGATCGTGCGCTTCTCCCGCGAGCTCCCGGGCTCGGGCACAATGTCGATCGCGTAGTACTTGACGTTCTTCTCGATGATGACATTCTGCGGGAATGACTCGACGTAGCAGCCGCACATGAACGTCACGCCGCGCGGCGCTGCGTCGTCTTTGGTCGCGTAGTAGTAGAGAAAGTTGCCCTGGAGCACGTAGTGGCGCTTGATCATCTGCCGCAGACGCGAGCCGCGCTTCCAGAGGTTCCCGTCCATCGTGTCGTCGTCGGTGCAGAAGAGGTCGTCGAGACCAGCGACAGCCATTGCTGTTGGGTCGAGCGAGGCCGAGCCACGCTTCTGAGGGCCCATGGCTCCAGTGATCCCGCCGCCGCCGTGCACGGGCGAGCCGCTGCTGGTCAACTGCAGCATCTTGTCGAGCTCAACGAGCGTGAGCTGGATCTTGCTGCCCATGGACTCGGCTGGGCAGAGCTGCTTGGCTTCCTGCAGGAGCTGCTTGGCTTCCTGCAGGAGCTGCTTGGTGCGCTCCAGGTCCCGGCGGTTCGAGCTGTCGGCCAGCTGGTTCATGCGAGGACACGAGCGTCTGAGAGTGGTGAGTTCAGGTTTCAATAGCACAGAGGTGAGAGGTGATGTGAGAACATATCGGTATGCATGCACTGGTACTCGCATAAGGTAGGTTGTAAAGAGATGTGGACGTACGTGACAGTGAGCGTCTTGAGCGAGTTGCGGCGCTTGCGCGTGTCCATTGTCTCAGGCACTGGGTGTACCGTCACGCTGGTAGTATAGAGATTATGTTACTGAGCACTTCGTACCCATTCATTTCATTATTCCCGTGATGGTAACATTGCGTACCCGTCAATGGGCGAAACTTGAGATGTCGGTTGGTCTTCGCTCGGGAGCACGCTCATGAGGAACTGGGTTGAGTTGATTCACAAAGTAGATGATGTCGTGTGAATGGTAGATAGGAGTGAGCAACCATTTCAGTAGTCCAATGCGACGAGAACGTACATCTGTGATACCCGGCGTGGCCTCGCACCACTCGCAGAATTGCTCGAACGAGAGGCGGCTGTTGGCAGCCTGCGTCCCTGGGAACGCCAGGTTCACGAGCGCGTCAATATCGTCGATCTGCGTTGACCACATAGCCCAATTTCCCACTCGTTAGTCCAGGCATTCAAGTATTAAGAGTTTGGTATTTCTACAAATGAAAAGCAATCGTACCGGGTTGTTCTTCGGCGAGTGCTCGTTGTTGTACCCGGGCTCCTCGGCTTTGGGTTTGATGAGCTCCAGCGCGGACTCGGGGAACTGGTGGAGCATCGTGACGAGCTCATGGCGCGAGATGGAGCCCGACCTACGTAGTTGAGGTGCTCAGTGTGTTAATATCGGAAACCTGAGCCTTCGAGATAAGGAAAATGAGCTTCACCGGCTGAGGTCGTAGAGGTCGAAGATGAACTTGAGCTTCTCCTTGCGCGAGCCGCGGAAGAGGATCGTGACGCCGTGCAGGAACTCGTTATAGCCGATCGAGTCGGACCGGTCCTTGTCGATCACCTCAAACAGGCGCTCTTGAGTGGGAAACCATAGTGATACATGTTAGTTGCGAACCATTCATTATAAGCTCAGCAATATTACGAGACGCACCGCCGAGGAGCCCGGGCATGGGGAAGCACTTGAGGAAGGTCTCTTTGTCGACTGCCGAGCCGTTGCGCGCGTTCGCGAGGCCCTTGAACGTCTCTCGGAGTAGCTGCATCTCCTCGTCGCCGAACTTCTTCATGGCCTCGCGCTCCTCGACTGACAGTCGGCGCGTCGAGAACTCGCGACTGAGCGCCGAGTTGCCCATTCTTATCGGATCGGGTGCTTGCGAGCGCCACCGACGACGACGACACGGAGCGTGGCTAACTTCCTTTGACGAGCTCCAAGCGCTCAGGATGCTGGTGCTGGTGGACGGCAACGGCGCGTTGATTCGGCGAATGACCGAGAAGCGGCTGGTGAGCGGAGGCACGCTCGTGGCGAAATTGGTTTTCAAAAACTATATATATCCCAGTGTGAGTGAAACAAAAGCAGCGTCCCGTGGTTTAGACGCCGTATGTCCTGTCTGGAGAATAGAAGTCTGTGTGGAGCCAGTGATATGATAACCCAGACTCTTGTGGTAGAAAGGTGGACTACCAATAGCCTACGTATCAATGATAGCCACAATCTTGAGTGTCTTCTGTTGTGTTCATCTCTATTCACTAATGCAGTACAATATGGGCAAAGATTGGGGAAATTCCATCTTTTACTGCTGGCGTTCTAGTCGTCATTGTCGCTGCCCCAGAGTACTCCATCGTCATCGTCATCGTCCTGCTCCTCTCCATCTCCGTCCTCACTGCTGCTGCTGTCATCGTCGTCTTGTGCATTATCGCGCTTCACCTGCTCCACAAATGCTTCAAAGCCCGCACCGCCAGCGAGATGGTCCACCAGATCCGTCGGCACGCGGTAGCCGCTGAGCGGATTCGGGCGGATCGAGAGCTCGGACTCGACGATCCGGAAGTCCACGACTTCGTGCACGTCGTCGTCGTCGCTCTCGTCGTCATCGTCGTCATCATCTGCGGATCTCTTGGAGGCTGTCGAGCGCTCGTGCGCCTTACGGAGCTCCATGAGCTCTTCCCAGCTGAACAGCAGCGGGTCCGTCACGGCACCAAAGACGTTGATGTCGAGCAGGTACACGCGGTGCTGCTTGTCCACGTAGACGTCGAAGATGAAGTCGGGATCTGGGAACACAGCGCTTTTCTTCTTGCCACTCTGTGTGCGGAAGTGCGCATCGAAGAACGAGTAGATGCGCTCGCACAAGTGGTCCTGCTGGTCGAAGAGGAACGGGAAATACTCGTCGCAGTTGCGCTGCGAGACGCCCACGAGCGCGTGGTTGACGACGAAGCACCGGAAGAGCATCGAGTCGAAGAAACTGCACCACTTCTTCAGCACGAGGTACACGTTCTCAGGGCCCAACGATTTTGTTTGCTCGGTCAATGTACCATTAGCAGTACGACCTTCGTCTACTAACGCCTCGCAGCCAGTGTACGCCTCGGTCAGATCGTGCACGGCAAAGTCCGAGGATTTGAGCAGCAGGAAGACGTCCTCAAAGTTCACGCACTGCATCGTGCCGAGCATCCACGACGCGTCGCGCGGGCTCGTCCAGTTGAGCTTGGGAAACACCTTGCCCTTGAAGCGCTGGATGGCCGCGTCCACGTGCACGCGCACGCTCTGCAGCGCCTGCTGCTGCTCCTGCGCCTTGAGCGCGTCCGGCAGCACGACGCCGTCCGCCAGTATGAGCGACACGAACGCCGGAGGGAGTGGTACGATCGCACTCTTGATGGACACATGCTCGAACGACGGGTACCACGCGGCGAACGCGCAGTTGTCCACTTGCGCGCGCGAGTATCGCGGCACTGCCGATGGCGCGTCCGCTATGGAAGTCGTCATTTTCGTCTCTGTTGCCTTTCAATTTCAAATGGCCATCGGAAAAAGCAACCTGCTGGTACTATATTTGCAAATATAGTAAACTGATTGGCCTTTTCCCGCAGTATTCTACAAATCTTGAAGAGACACAACTCACTCGGCGACAAGCAGGCAGGACCATGGAGCGCCGAGGCTCGGAGCGCAAGGTGCGCTCGCTATCACTCGCTACGCGTGCCTGTATACACACATGTACTGTCTATGACTGCACTCGTTGTCCTACTGATCATTCTGTTCGTGTTGCTGCTGTCGTTTGCACAGGCGGTGGACGCCAAGATCTCGTCGTCCAAGGACATCTGGATGATGCTCGCGTCCATGGAACCCAAGCAGTCGCAGGCGTCGTCCGCCGAGGAAGCCACCGCCACCGTGGCTGACGCCAAGAACAACAACTCTCCAGCGCAGGAGGAGAAGGACACGTTCTCGCTCATCGTGGGCTCCAAGAGCGCGGGCAAGACGTCGCTCACCGCGTGCTTCCGGAATTCTGCCAAAGGTGCGCTGTTGGCTGGCTCGCTTTTCATGTATGGTCATTTTTGCTCATTCAGTATCAATATGTGCGTCTATAGTGGACGAGATCAAGCCCACAACGGCGCTCGACTACGTGTTTGTGCGGCTCAAGGGCTCGAACGGCGCGCGCCCGCCCGTCGCGCACATGTGGGAGCTCGCGACGTTCAAGTGCGTGAACGAGATGATCCGCGTGCCGCTCGCGCCCGAGCGCATCCTCAACGGCGCGCTCGTGCTCGTGCTCGATCTCTCGTTGCCAGGCGATATCGTGCCGTACTTGGTGAAGTGGCTGCACACGCTCTACAAATGTGTGCACGACGTACTCAAGCTCAAGGAGAAGAACCCGGTCGAGAAGTTTGCGGTCGACAGACTCAAACAGGAGGCCATGGCGCGCTACGGCAACGCACACCCAGACAAGGACGAAGTGACGCCCATGCCGCTCCCACTGCTTATCCTCGGCAACAAGTACGACATCTTCCGAGACGAGGACACAGTCAAGCGAAAGGGCATTGTCCAGGCCGTGCGCTACCTGGCGCACATGTACGGCGCTACGGTGCTCTTCACGAGCACAAAGGACAAGAATCTAGTCACGCAGTTCCGATCCGTCATGAAGAGCTTTGCGTTCCGGTCACCTGGGGTCAACAAGGGCTCGAAAGAGGTGGACGTGGCCAAGCCGCTTTTTGTGCCTGCGGGGGCAGACCTCTTTGAGGACATTGGGATGCCCAAGACGGCCCGCAGACAGGATTTCACGAAGGAACAGCACGAGGAGCGCGCCAAGCAGTGGAAGAAGATCGCGAGCGAGTACTACCCACCCAGTGGTGAGGTCGTGGACGCGAGCCAGGAGGACGAGCTCGATGCCAAAGAGCAGGAGGAGAAGGGCGAGAAGTTCCCCGAGCCAAGCATCGACCGAGTGCGGCAGCGCAAGCGGTACGTACGAAGGAGTGGGCTGCTTGGCTGAGATGGACTGACTGGTTGTTGGACTGACTGGTAGTATTGTATTAAAACAGGGAGGAGCTGCAGCGCTACAGGGACAACCGAAAGAAGGCGCTCGAGAAGAAGAGCAAGGCTGCGTAGCTGTTGGAAACGGAGCTTTCAGTAGACACATGTGTATCATGTATATTTCGCATTTGTGATCCATTGCTTCTTTGTTGCAGGCGATACTCTTTTGGGTAACCGACACGTCTGTGATTGGCTGGTTTTTATTTTAGGTACACAACGGCAGGCTCTGGACGTTTGACACTTGGGCGCAATAAAACGGGAAATGACGACCAAAGCAGCGCGCATTCTCGCGAAGAAGCAGCAGCACCCGCTGGACGAGCACGAGCTCGACCTCTTCCTCAGCACTGCGGAGGTCGACGCGCAGGTGCTCACAGCAGCCGACGACGCCCACGCTCATGCACTCCCGTTCGCGTCCATTGCCGCGCCAGACTCGCTCGGATCCCAACGTCAGCCCCAAGTAGGTGCGTCTTTGCCAGCAGCTACGAATACTATCGTCACGACATCATCACCTGCTACAAATAGCGATCCTGCAGCAGCAACAGTAACAGCAGCCAATACCCTCACACAAACGGGCGACTTCCTTCCTGGCATGGTGCTACTCAGGAATTTCCTGACCCCTTCCGAGCAGCAGCAGCTCGTGAACGACGCGCAGGAGCTCGGACTGAGCCACGGCGGGTTCTACAAACCGACCTATGCAAGCGGCGCTAAGTGTCGACTGCACCAAATGTGTCTAGGGAAACACTGGAACGTCGTCACGGAGCAGTATGAGCAGGCGCGCTCGAACTTTGACAGCGCGCAAGTGCCGCCGCTGCCCACGCTCTGGAGCGAACTCGCAGTCAAGAGTCTCGACGCCGCGCGCGCCGTGGATCCGCGTGTCATGGGCGACTGCAAATCAATGAAGCCGGACATCTGCGTCGTGAACTACTACAAAAAAGCGGGCCGCAATGGCATGCACGTGGACAAGGACGAGACCGAAGAGGCGATGACGATGGGCTCGCCCGTGATCTCGTTCTCGATCGGTTGCGCGGCCGAGTTCGCGTTCATCGACCACTACCCAGTGGGCCACGAAGCTGTGCCGATCGTGCAGTTGGCGACGGGCGACGTGCTCGTGTTTGGCGGTCCAGCGAGGAAGCTCGTGCACGCGCTCACGCGCGTGCACCCAAAGACGCAGCCGTCGTGGCTACGCATGCGCGCGGGGCGTCTCAACTTCACCTTCCGCGAGTACAAACCGAGTGAGCAGTGATACGATTTGCTGCATACATGGTGAGTACACCAGGACGCCTGCTGTGTTTCAGTTCCATGGAGCCATTTGAGAAATGCGCACCTCGCGGTGCTGCAATTCGTACTTTATCGAAGAGCTACTTTGAAAGGCGTTGTTGAAGCTGCTGCTGTTTTCTGGTGGGTGAAAATAAAAAGTAACGGACGTCCTATAGTGAACTCAAGTTACTAAAAGATAACAAAAGTATCTTTTCGCCCTTTCCCACACGCGACTTTTCAAGAACAACCCACACGACGAAGCGGTTTCAGCTTTGTGTTTGTATGGATTTCAGTATGCTCGCGCGACCATTTTTTATATTTTCTTGTAACCGCTCGCTCGCATCTCTCGAGCGGGGGTTTCAGGATGTGCCTTTTCATATCAAAGAGCTCCTTGCACATGGTCCTACGAGCCAGCCAGCCATGCGAAGAGCTCACTTTGCAATTCGCCACCAGCCGAGAGTCTTCCCGAGCGAGAGTAAGCTTCATCACCCAGCTTCCTCCCGTTTCGCCCACCTCTTTCTTCTCAAGCGCCACCACCAGCAACACCTCAAACCTCTCAAGCCACCATGCGTGAAGTGATCTCCGTGCACTTGGGCCAGGGCGGCATCCAGACGGGCAACGCCTGCTGGGAACTCTACTGCCTCGAGCACGGCATCCAGCCGGACGGCCAGATGCCGAGCGACAAGACCATCGGCGGCGGTGACGACGCGTTCAACACGTTCTTCTCTGAGACCGGCGCGGGCAAGCACGTCCCGCGCGCCGTGCTCGTCGACCTCGAGCCGAGTGTGTGCGACGAAGTGCGCACGGGCACGTACCGCCAGTTGTACCACCCAGAGCAGATCATCTCGGGCAAGGAGGACGCGGCGAACAACTACGCACGCGGTCACTACACGATCGGCAAGGAGATCGTGGACCTGGTGCTCGACCGCATCCGCAAGCTCGCCGATAACTGCACGGGTCTTCAGGGCTTCCTTGTGTTCAACGCCGTGGGCGGTGGCACTGGCTCGGGTCTTGGTGCGTTGCTGCTTGAGCGCCTGTCAGTCGACTACGGTCGCAAGAGCAAGCTCGGCTTCACGATCTACCCGTCGCCACAGGTGTCCACGGCGGTCGTCGAGCCGTACAACTCGGTGCTCTCGACGCACTCGCTGCTCGAGCACACGGACGTGGCGGTGATGCTCGACAACGAAGCGATCTACGACATCTGTCGTCGCTCGCTCGATATCGAGCGCCCGACGTACACGAACTTGAACCGCCTCATCGCGCAGGTCATCTCGTCACTCACGGCCTCGCTGCGCTTTGACGGCGCGCTTAACGTCGATGTGACTGAGTTCCAGACGAACTTGGTGCCGTACCCGCGTATCCACTTCATGCTGAGCTCTTACGCACCCGTCATCTCGGCCGAGAAGGCGTACCACGAGCAGCTCTCGGTGGCCGAGATCACGAACTCGGCCTTCGAGCCGGCGTCCATGATGGCCAAGTGCGACCCGCGTCACGGCAAGTACATGGCGGCGTGCCTCATGTACCGCGGCGACGTCGTGCCCAAGGACGTGAACGCGGCCGTCGCGACCATCAAGACCAAGCGCACGATCCAGTTCGTCGACTGGTGTCCCACGGGCTTCAAGTGCGGCATCAACTACCAGCCGCCGACGGTCGTGCCCGGTGGTGACCTCGCGCGCGTGCAGCGTGCCGTATGCATGATTTCCAACACGTCGGCCATTGCCGAGGTCTTCTCGCGCATTGATCACAAGTTCGACCTCATGTACGCCAAGCGCGCGTTCGTGCACTGGTATGTGGGTGAAGGTATGGAGGAAGGCGAGTTCTCGGAGGCGCGCGAGGATCTCGCGGCGCTCGAGAAGGACTACGAGGAGGTGAGTGCTGAGACTGCCGAGGGCGAGGGCGAGGAGGAGGAGTTTGGCGAGGAGTACTAGGCTACTTTCTGCTTAGGTTCTGACGAAGCGTCCTCATCACGTCGTCTTGTCCAAGCCAATTGTTTGTATAATGGCTAGACGCGCGACGGTTGAAAGGCGATCGAGTTCCCCCGGCTTGTACCGCGATTTTATCAATATGAACGAACCATTTTCATATTTCACGCAACTCTGCTGTACGATCTTTTTGGTGTTGGGTCTTTGGATGTGCAACAGTGATTCTCATACCCAAAGCTACGCTGAAGTCTCATGTTGGTCATCTCGGGGCATGTTCATGGCGCATTCAGTATGCAAAGTAGATTGCGGATCTTTGTTTCTCGTTATCTCTTATTTTTGTCCTTTTGCACTTGCGTTCGCCTTGCGAAAGGTTCATCTGCAAGCTGCGGTTTCGCTGCTCTCATCTCGTGGCTCTTCGGCGCATGCCGTGGAGCTCTTCGCCGCCCTTCTGTAAGCGCTCAGCGTCTGTTCACACGCGTCACGCAAATTTACGAAAACTCCAGCACGCGCACTCCGTTTGCGTCCACGATCTGCATTGAAAGATATCAAGAAGCATGGTCATGCGTTATTCAGTCAAGGTTTAACATCCAATTGTACCTCAACGCAAGCAAGAGCAGCAATTGTGGCGGTGCTTACCTTGTAGAGCCACTTGCCGTTGCGAATGAGGAATCGCTGCTCTAACTCGCTGCGGCATTTCTTCAGAATCTCGTGCGCCTGGTCCACCGTGAGGTCCGGCTGCTCATGCATAACGTCACTTCATGAGTCTCAAGCAACCCCAATCGGAGCAACAACAACAGGATAACTAGTAACGTACTCTCCACTCGCGGTCGAAAATCGAGAGGCAAAAGTTGGCGCCGTAGCCGTGGGCACCAAAGTTCACCTTGGCGAGCGTGCCGAGGTAGTCGATCCAGTGCAGCGACGGCACAACCGTGGTCGCCTCCGGGGTCTTCTCCTCATCCACGGCGCCGATGAGCAGGTTCACCTGGTACGGCGACTTGCGCAGGAAGCGCGCGAGCTCGCCGCGCACGTAGTTGGCAGTCGCGGGCCCGTTGAGCGCCACGCCGTTGCGCAGCTCGTAGAGCTTCATGTTCTTTTGCACGTACTCGCTGAAGCCGACGCGGTCGGCCTGTGGGCCCGAGCCCGCCAGCACCTTGTGCGAGTCCAAGTTCACCGTCTAGCAATCAACCACAGGAACACATGCGCAGCATGCTTAGCCACCATCCATGTACATGTAGAGTACGTACATATACACGCAAAGATCGCAATTCATGACAAGCTCCTCCGCTCCATTTACAGCGAGCGAGCAGCCCTTGTCTCTGCGATCTTTTCGCACTTGGACTGCAATAATTCAAAGCGAGAGCGAGACGCACCTTGTCTTCATCGTCCTTGTAGACGAGGATGGAGCGCACCACCTTGGCGTCCGCCGCCACGATCACGAAGTCCTTTCCCACGATGCCGAAGATCGAGTCCATTGCTGTCTGCTGTCTGCTGTCTGCTTGTCGGTCGCTTTCTCCTTCCTTTTGCTTTGCTGCTTCTGCGAAATCTTTCTTGAGTAGGGGGAAAGAGTCGCTGACAAATAATTTGGGTTTTATTGATGAAAGCGTGGGTTTTGCCGATAAACCACTTGGAAATGTATTTCAATACAAATCTAGCACGATTGCCAACCACCGCCAGCTCAAATCGGGGTTATGGGTTAAAGTATATTACTGAGTTGACGTAGCTGGAATCATGCTAGATTTGTATTGAAATACATTTCCAAGTGGTTTGCCAACCATTCTCGCTTATATACGCATTTCAGCTATGTGTACCACACGAATTAGAGTGCTCGCTGAAGCCTTGCTTCGTGAAGGCATCAGCATGGCGCGGCACCAAGTCGATCTGCGCGTGCAGGTGTATGGGGACGAGACGGTCGAGTACGCGCTGCACAGGCCCAGCGACGCGAACAAGAGTGCCTTCTCGCTGCTCTGGTGGTGTCTTGTGCTCGCTAGTGCAGCCAGCGCTGCTGCGTGGTACGAGTGGCGGTGGCGCTACGCACTCCACGCCTGCGCAATCGCGGCGTCGCTGGCGCTGCTCGTATTCAGATCCGCTGCATCAGCCATCGTTGAAGGTGACGTATCTGTTGAGTTGTTCTGTCACGCATCTGTGTGGTTTTATTCATTATTGTTCGCTATGTGCTGGTACCAACTGTCGTGATGCTACAGAATCCATGCTGGTTGTGCCGTCACTCGGCGTGAAGTTCATCAAGAAGCGACGGAATGGGTCCACAACGGTCAAGGTGAGTGCGTGAGCGAAGAGCGCTCTACGTGCTCCTGTCTATGCCTAAGTTACAGTAAGAGTGCTCAAGTTTGCTGTTATTGTGTGTGTGTGCGTGCGTGTGCTTGTACAGTTCATCGACCAGTGCGATATCAGCGCCGTCATCATGAACGAAGCGATTACGTTCAACGATGTGGTGTATTACATCGCGTTCATGATCGAGGGCCAGGACTCCATGGTGCTCGCCTACGAGGTACGAATACGGTAGTGCATATCTACTGAGTAGAGGGGTGAGACGGCAAGTGTGTGTTTATTGTATTGATTGTGTGGACGTTTGGCTTCTCTGGGATCTATCGCAGACCTTTCGTCCTCGCGTCGCAGTGCTGCAGCAGATCTTCCGCGAAGTCAAAGCTACGCTCTTCCTGAAAGACGGCAGTGGCCACGCAAAGATGCGTCTGCCGTCGAGCATAGCAGTAGCCTCTTGAAAGGCAGCGGCAAGCACGCTTGCTTTCTCCTGCCGGTAGTTTTTGTTGGTAAAATAGTAGAGACTCTTCTTCTTGGTTGCCTTGTCGTTGGTTGCTTTTTTGCCTTCTTCGTCTTCCGTATTGCCTCTGTCTCAGTCCCTCCTACTGCTGTACACGGCGACGCTTTCTACAAAAGTCGGTTGCGCATGTCTTCCAGCTTCTTCAGCACCTCGGACGGTGTGCGGTCGAGGTCCTCGGCGACGCTCTTCTGCTTCTCAGGGCTCAGTGACACAAACTGCTCGCAGAGGTCTCCGTCGGTGACGTTCTTCACGGGGATGAAGTACGATCGGTACGACAGGTGGTCGCGACCGCAAAGTGGCGGCTTCTCTTGGCGCATGTACATCTCCAAGTGCGTGTAAAAGTCCACGTCTTCGCGGGAGGTGAACGGCACAAGCGCGCCAATACGACCCATGATTGTCGCGTAAATGATGGCCTCCATGCCGCCAGGGACAAGACTTCCTCGAGTCATCGACGTCACCACTTCTCCGACGTGGAACTGTGCCACCTGCACACACAAGATAACACACGAGTCAGTCACATTTCACTTTTTTCAATCAGCGAGTCTGACAAATCGATGAATTGTACCTGCTCCAGCTTGTTTGGCGCGCCGTTGAGAAGGCCAGAGTCCCACAAAATTCGGTTTCCGGTTGGGTTGTCGATCTCGTCCGACACCTCCGACGGCAATCTCGACACAAACACGTTGCCAAACTTGTCGCCACCAGCCAGCGTGTCGTAGTCCAACAGCACGCTACTGGTCACGAAGCGAGGCACGCAGTCATCGGCAAACACGATCAGCTGGTTCTCATCCTTCTTGTACTTGACAAGGTGGAAGGACTCGTGCATGTCAGACGCATACACACGGTCGCCAGCAGCCTTGAGATCGACGAGAATCGACGGGAAGTTGCGATTCTCACATTTGCGCAGCATCTTCTTCTTTCCCAAATCGTAGATACGGAGCGCCTTACCGACAGACACAAGCAATCGCCCTTGGAACTCGCACATCGCGTGCGGAATGTCGTCGATCTCCGTCGTGTGCACAAGCACCAACTGCATTCCTTCGACGACACGGTAGACGCGCAGGTACCCTCCAGCGAGGGCTGTTTGCGGGTGCAACTGCATCTTCTTCACGGTGCCGACAACAATGAACACCTCACCGCCTCGATCGTGGAACACACAGGTCGCGATGCTTCGGGCTCGTTCGTCTTCGTCAAGCTCCTCGCACACCACGGTGTGGTTCGCCACTGGGTCGAAAATGCGGACGCATGACGCCCACTTGCTCTTCTCAGCTGGCATCGGTCCACGCGGAATCAAAAGCGCGTCTTCTGCTTCATCGTCCTCTTCATCATCCTCCATGGATGGGTTCTTCACGTCAGAAATCGGAATGCCGTGCTTTCTCTTATACGCGGCGCCAAACTCGTTGTGGTCGCTCTCAATGATAACCAGCCGGCGAGACGGACCGTGCACCACAGCTCTGCGAGGGGTGTACCGCAGGTTGACTTTCTGCTGGTTAAACGTATCACCGAGCTGCTCTAACGTGAAGATCTTCATGCCTTCGCCAGCCAACGCTACAATGCCGCCGGGGCACTGCTCCGAGTTGAACGAGCTCGCGTACGAAAGGTACTCGCAGGAAAGCGGCGTCAGGTGTCGGCGCGTCTGGTGAAAGTACGACAGCCACGAGCGACTGGATAACGCCAGAACTGCACGCTTGCCTTCGACTGTCACGCGGAAAAGCTTCACGGGCTTCGCTCCGAGGAAACGCGATCGCGAGTCGGTCAAATTCGCTGTGATCGGGTCGATTTTCGACTGCTGTAGCACTCCGTTGTCGAGACCGATGCTCAAAAACAGCGACTGGGACGACTTCTCGGAGTCTGCTGTCGAAGTTTCACTCTGCAACTGCGCGAGGCATAGCGTGTGTGGGGGTGACGTCAACGCCAGCGTCGACTTTTGGCGAAAGAGATCGTTTGGATCGAGCGACAGGATTCGCACCGAGTTGTCCCAGCTTCCGACCGCGAGAAACTGGAAGCGCTGACGGCCTTCTGGGACTTCGCCGACGTCCAAACTGCACACTTCAAAGCCCAGATCCAGCTTGCCCTTCTCCGCCAAATCGCCGGATGGCCCAAGCTCAAAGTAGATCACTTCGCCGCCTGCAAGCGAAATCACCACCTGTCTTGAGTTTGCCGCACACTTCTCAATCACCTTCTTACCGGGCGCTTTCCACTCGGTAACTGGCTGGAACTTGCGCACGTGGCGAATGCCGCTCTGGTGGACTTGGATCATCGAGTCGTCCTCCAACAACGTCACCAGAAGTGATCCGTGATCGCGAAGAAAGCCAGACTCTGTGACTTCTTCGACGGTCTCGCCAACCTCGAGCACGAGCGTCGCATCTTCAAAGCTCACAACGATATACTTGTCGTGCTGGTCGCCGTAGGATTCCTTCAGACACCAGACAGCCTTTGCGACACCAGGAAGTGGACTCGCCGCCATCTCCGTCACCGGCAAGCCGTGACGCAGCACGCGCAGTGAAGAGCGGTTGTTTGGGCCGCAGAGCGCGTAAATCTGAGGAGTCTGCTCATTCGCAAGGTCGTCCACCAACAGCTGCGTTACTGGGCTCAAGCTCGGTAATGTGCTTGCCATCGCCAGGTTTGTCAGCTTGCGCAACGGGAACGTTGGGTACTCGGAAGTATCCATGTATAAGCTCGAGGACTGCGCCGTGTTGTCGCCCTCGCCGATGCTCAGGAACTGGAATAAATAGTGGTTGGAGAACTCGGACGCGCAGAAGAGCAGACCTGTCTTCGTGATGCACATCGACGACGCGACTGGCACTGTGTCAAAGAACTGCACCTTGATCTCTTGCACGATGTTGCCCGAGTAATCGAGCGAAACCTTGTAAAGATCGCCGAGCTCCGACTGCAGCAACACGAAGAACAGATCGCGCTGCTTATGGGTCGCAGCAGAAACGATCATGAGGTCGCGTGTCTCTCCTTCTCGTCGCGGGATCACGCACGTCAGCTCCGGGTGGTTTTCGTTCTTGTACTGAATCGTGTTTTCACCGAGCACCAGCACACCTCCTGGTCCGTCGCTCCCGCCTGGAACCGCAACGAGCATATTCGCACTCCGAACGACCTGTTCGCTCCATCGACGCGTCACGTGATTCAGCCCCAAGTCGAGCTCGTAGAACACAACCGTCTTCACAGCTTCCCGCGCAGCAGCTCCCGTCGGATCGGCGTCCGCTTCCGCGTAGTCCAGCTCCAGACACGCGAAGATCGGGTTCTCGAAGCCAACGTCGATGCCGACGATGCCAAAGTGGATCGCATTCGATCGATGCGCTTCGAGCGGCGACGAGATCGTCAGGCGGTTCGATGCGTCGCGGTTCATCACGTACACGAGCTTCTGCTTCTCGACCGCGCCGATCATGATCGCGCGTCCCTTTGGGTCTACTGCGAGGTACTGTCCTGGCGTAATGCGTCTGCAGCCCGTCTTGCCGTACGTCTCATTCTGTCGCTCTTCGAACTGGTTCGTGGTCGCATTCACTTCGACGACGATGATCTTGCCCGAGTCTGAGCCGATTACCAAGTAGTCGTGCGTGCCGCCAGTCAAGCGGAACGGGTGCACCGAGCGAATCACGCCAAAGACCTCAGTCGAGATCACGGTCTCGAGTCGTCCTGCCTCGTCGGGGCGCAGTAGCTGCAGCACGTTGCCGCGCGCGACGACGAACTCTTGCGCCTGCGGGCCAGTGAAGTTGCCGTACACCGCGAGGTTGATGCCCGACGGGGGCTGCAGCGTCAGGTTGAGAAGGTGCATGGCTCGGGTATCGACACTCGGGTATCAACAGATACACGCACACACACGACCGGTAGCTGCTGATGAGAAGAGTAGAGAGAGAAGAGAAGATCCGCGCGCCGCGATCGTCCGTCTCGTCGTGCTTGGGTTTCCTTTGCTCGCCCGCCAATGTTTCCAGAATAGGGGGCGGGGCGCACTGCAAAAAAGCAAAAGTCAGAGTGATGATCGCGATCTGTTGCTCCAAATCTCTCTTTAGTGACGTTGGGTTCCGACAAATAGAATATCGTGCAATTCTAAATAGTGACATCCTTTCTGGTGCACATTTTGCATGAAGATGGTGGATCGACACCTTGCACCATAATGGATGATGCCCTTGGCCATGAAGCGTGCTTGTATGTGTGCGCCATGCTTCCACAGGCTCACATTAAACAAAGGTAGAGAGCTCAAGATGCTGCCTTGTTTTCTTTTTTGAAAATAACTACGAACGCCGTATCCAAACTCCACACGAGAGCGAGAATCGCAGACGACGTTCACTACACGGAAATAAATCTACATGGCGGCGATCGGCTGGTGGTTGCGCATGATCTCGCCCGTAAGCGTCTCGTCGACCTGGTCGTTGATGATGCGGCAGACCATCGCGTCGCCGTTGATGTTGCAGAACGTGATCACGCGGTCGAGCACCACGTCGGCCGCCACGAGCAGCGAGTAGAGCGCCGGCAGGTCGCGACCGGGCATCGTGATCTTCCACATGGTCGTGAGCATGACGAGGCTCCCCATGGGCACCGGCGCGGCGGCGAGCGAGCCGAGGAACGACGCGAGCACGAGCACGCCGATCTGGAACGAGCCGAACTCGCTGTTCAGGCCCGAGCCGTCGACGAGGAAGAACACCATCATCGGCAGGTAGATCGCCGTGCCGTTCATGTTGAGCGACGCGCCGATGGACATGACGAAGTACATGATCGAGTTGGACACTTCGCGTGACTGCTCGACGCAGCGCATGGTGACTGGCAGCGACGCCACGGACGACGAACAGCCGACGGCGTACACGTACGCCGGGACCATGTGGCGCATGTACGCGAACGGGTTGCTGCGCGTGAAGAGCGTGAAGAGCACGGGCATGACAATGAGCACGTGCACGAGCACGGCGGCGATGAAGAGGCCGCTCATGCTGAGCGTCATGACGATCGGCGACGTCTTGACGACGCTCGTGAGATCGGCGCCGAACGAGCCGGCGAGCAGCGAGAAGACGGCGTAGGGCGTGAAGTAGATAACCCAGTTGGTCATGACCACGAGCGACTCGTTCACTTCGCGCAGGAACTCGAGCAGCGGGTTGAGTTGGATCGGGCCGTGGAAGCTCTTGGCGAGCGTAATGCCGCACGGGATCGCGAACGCCACGATACTCAGCAGCGTGTTCTCCACGAACGCCTCCATGATGTTGGCTGGCACGATCATGTGCAGGATCTCGATCAGGTTGGTTGAGACCGAGGCCGACGAGTCGAGCGACACGGACGTGCGTGCGAACGCGTTGTTGACGTCGTCCACCGCGAACTTGGAGGTCACATTCAGCGCCGTCGCCGTGCACGTCACGAGCCCAGAGCTGAGCATCTCGAGGTAGTTGCCGTTGCTGCACTGGATGCCGAAGATCGCCTCCGAGCTCTTCGTCTCCGACGTAGAGCTCTGGTCGTAGAGTCCGCGCATGACAAAGCCCATGCCGATGCCTTCACCAATGCCGATGAGCGTCGTGCCGAGGAAGAAGAGCGCGACGCGGATGCCGATGGCCTGGCCCTTGCCGATGTGGATCAGGTCCGCGACCGACACGGCCAGGTTCACGAACACGAGCGGCACGACGATACACTGGATGGCGCGGATGTACAAGTCGCCGGGCGTCTTGATCCAGTCCGTGATGGCTTCGTCGACCTTGTAGTGGTTGAGCACCGTGCCGAGCACGAGGCCGAGCACGATGCACACGAGGATTGCGACCGTGCTGATGATGGACGACGTCGCCGTCTGCTGCTCGGGCGCCACCGCGTCGATAAATTGCTGGGTCGCACCGCCGCCGCCGTTGACCACCGCCATGTGCGGCGTGCGCGCGTCCTGGAAACCGGTGTCTGGGGACGCCGCAAAGTCGTTCTGCGCGTCGATCGAGCCGCGCGCGCCACCAGCATTACCACCGCCGCCCGCGTTGGTCGTGAAGTTAGTCCGCAGCACGGCCGTGTGTGGTGGCGGCGGCGCGCGGAAGTTGTTGCGCGGCGCGAGACGCGTCGCCGATCCCTGTGGCCCGAGTGAGTACGGGCTCGGCGCGCTCGGCGCCGACGACTGGCTCGAGTTGCCGTCATCCATGTTGAGGTTGTAGAGCACGAAGCCGCCGCCGCCTTCTTTCTGCATCGCTACTGCTGCTGGGTGTGCGGGACGAAGGAGGAATGCGCGAGTGACGTTGGCTGATGCTTGTGAGCTGATGCTTAATCTGTTACGCACTCACGCACAGAGAGAAGAGAGCGTGCAACGGATGCTTCGAAAGAGAGACGACGATCAGTCAAATCGCAGTTCGTCTATCTTAACGATCGCACGACCTCTTCGGTGCAGTCGCGAGCCAAGAATAGCAGTGTCTGCTGCCGCGGTGCTCGGAAGAGTTGTGTGGATGGATGAGGAGGGTGGTGGTGCTCCTCATAAAGAGAGAGAGGCGAGGGTTCATCAAGCCAGCGCGGGTTGCACACAGGAAAGACGTTCCGCCCATACAGGCACAAAGTAAACAAGGTTGTTGCGCTTTCCGCCCAGCTGGTAGAGTTGCGTATGTGTGGTAGGTGACGGGCAAGTTCTGTTTTACCTCTGATTTATTATAAGCTTTTGAAATGTATTTTAGAAATGCTGATTTGTTTATTTATTAGAACTGCGAGAGTGGATATAGTTTTGTAATTTATAAATTAAATTTTGTGCGCAGAGAGTAGAGAGCGCATTGTGCTTGTTCTGAAAAGGGACTCTTTTTCGCTTGGCGTGAAAGCCAAGTGCATGTATGTGCACATGAGCTCAAAGTCTTGACTCAAAACATCGGCCGTCGTCGTCCTCGCACAAAAAGCCCAGTGAAACCTCACCAGTTTCCTCAATTTTAGCTTTCGTTCTTAGCACATGCTGGCAAAAATTGAGATGTCAATTAACTGTGGGGTTTTACATTTGTCAAGGTCATATCAAACACATTTATTATCTGACACATCTATTTTTGCATTTTATGGAAATAAACAGAGCAATTCACGAATTCTCTGTCTCCTGTGACCACTGGTGGTTGATTGGCTTCGTTTCGCTGCCATCATTGACGCTGCATCTGCAATTGGGACGACGAAGCGAGCGCCACCATGAGCCGTCCGGAGCACATTTCGCCGCCAGAGGTGCGTCTTCGTGCACTACCGCTATCCGCAACACATTTGCTGTCTTCTGTTGTGTGTGATGCACTAACTTCCCCACGCTATTTGCTTTCTGTAGCTGTTCTACGATGAGAAAGAAGCGGCCAAGTACAACTCGAGCTCGCGTATCATTAAAGTGCAGGTGCGTGGCGCTTCACCGCTTTACTCCATGCTAAGCGTCACGAATGGGCATTCCGTCCAAGTACTCACATAATGTGTGTACCGTGCGATTGCTCTCAATGATTCTATCGATGAGTAGGAAGAGCTGGCGACCCGTGCCATTGAGCTCTTGAACTTGCCTGACGACCAGGAGCACTTTATCCTCGATGTGGGCTGTGGCAGTGGGCTGAGTGGAGGTGCGTCCATGAACGACTCTTCTATTGCCATCACTTAAGCGCGCGTGTGTGCGCTAACGAACGCACTGTTGTATGCATTATATCAGTCGCGCTTGAGCAAGCCGGCCACGCCTGGGTCGGTGTGGACATCAGCAAGGACATGCTCGACATCGCGTCCGAGCGCGACAGCAGTGGCGACGTGTTTCTGCAGGACATGGGTGGCGGTCTGCCGTTCCGCCCCGGCGTCTTTGACGGCTGCATCAGCATTTCCGCAATCCAGTGGCTCTGCTACTCGGACAAGAAGGAGCACACGGCACGCAAGCGCCTCACGCGCTTCTTCACGTCGCTCTACACGTGTCTCAAGCGTGGCAGCCGCGCCGTGCTGCAGCTGTACCCGGAGACCCCCGAGCAGATGGAGGAGATCTCTGGCTGCGCGATGCGCTGCGGTTTCTCGGGCGGTCTCGTGATCGACTTCCCAAACAGTGCCAAGGCCAAGAAGTTCTACCTCTGTCTCTTCGCGGGCTACGACGCGACGCCATCGATCCCAAAGGCACTCGGCACGGGCGAAGACGCCGGTATGACGTCCGAGATCGCGTTCGAGGCGCGCCGCAAGCAGCTTCGCGTAAGTGCTGCCCATCTATTGCGAGATGGCTTAACTATCGAGGAGCTCAACTGACAATTAATTGTGCTTGTGATGATTGTGACTGATTGTGATATACAGCAACGCCGAGGCAAGGGCCGCGAGCCAGTGAAGGTCAAGGACTGGGTGCTTGCGAAGAAGGAGCGCTACCGCAAGCAGGGCAAGAAGGTCAAGGCCGACAGCAAATTCACCGGCCGACGCCGTCCGTCCAAGTTCTAAGCCTGTCTGTCACCAACGCATCTCCAGCCGCCTTGGATTGGGCGAACGCAGCACGCTGTGCCGAGGTACAGCATGGGCTTTGAAAGGATTTATAGGTATATTACATCATATATATCATGATTTTTGTTTGTATATCTGTTTGCTTTTGTGTCTGTGGAGGTTGTTGATATAAAGATGGGGTTGCTAAATAGCTCTTCGTCGTAGCTCGTCGTGTGTCTCTCTGACTCTAGAACCTAATATGTTGCTGGTGCCTATTTGACCGCAGCGACAGTCCCGTCGTCCTTGACGATCTCGCCCTTCTCGTTGATGAGCTCGGGCGCCTGCGGGTTGATATTCAGGCGCCCGATGACGACGCAGTCCGGCTCGATCTTGACGGTCTTGGCCGTGATGTTGCCGAAGACCTGTGCCTTGTCGCGCAACACGAGCTTCTCCACGACGATGTTGCCGATGATCTTGCCGCCCGTCACGTGCACCTCCTTCATGTTCTCGACGGGACCCGTGAGCACGCCTTTGGCACCGATCACGAGCGAACCTTTCGAGACGAGCCGGCCCTCGAACTCACCCTCGATGCGCAGCAGGCGCTCAAAGCTCAGCTCGCCTTTCATCTTGACGGCCACACCGATCGTCGTCTCGGGTTCGGCGTCCACAATCGATACCTTGGCGCGTGCGACCGGTTGGTGGTAGTTGGGCGTCATGGGCGGCGAGTCGTTGAGTTGCTGCTGCTGCTGCTGCGAGTGGCGCGGCACAGTTTGGTGGTTCAGGCGCCCTCGGCGCGCGGGCGAGATGTTGTACTCGGAATCAGAGTAGCCGTCGTCCTCAGCGAGCGAGACGGAGCTGGACAACGGAGGGTTCGCGCGCTTGGGTTTCGGCGGCGGGTTGCGCGGCAGGGCCACGTCTTCCATCTCTTGATGTGAGTAGCTCTCTCTCTCTCGGGCCACGTGTGGAAGCCGAATGGTTGCTATTGTTGCGCAGCGACGGCAGATCGAGCCCACGTGCCAGGGCTAGTTACTGGATTGCGTTCCTGGCGTCTAATCTGAGCAGCTCGCTACGTGTGCGCGGCTTCAATGCGATGAGCTGCGACGCACTGCGCAGCATCAGAACAGCCCGAGCCAGCGCAGGCAGCTATTTGTGAAACCCTCTTGTCCTTTTTGCACAGCATGTCAGGCAATCGACGCGTCCAGAAATAGATGCCCCTCGTGTCTAATAATATCTTGGGAACTATTTCAAGCACACTTGTCAGGAGCAGCTACACAGTGCACCCAACGGTGCATGCAGGATACGCTGAAACGTGAAGCTCAAATGAAATATTGCAACCATGTTCTTCGTCAATTACTCGGCTGGGTTGGGCTTCGTGGACGGCAGCTTCGCCACGGGCGTCGGCGCGGGCGCGTTGCTGAAATACGGGTGCTTGAGCGCTTCGTGCGCCGTGATGCGCTCGCTCGGGTTGAACTTGAGCAGCTTCGCGAGCAAGTCCAGCGCGTCTTCCGGTGCGGCCGAGAAGATCGACGACATGGCCGGCGCTGTGCTCGGTGTGAACTCGACGTAGTTGGGCAGCGAGGACATACCCGGCCAGACCTCTTCGCTCGGCGTACCGAGTGCATGGAAAATCTTGCCGATCTGATCGATCTCGTTCATGCCCGTGAGGTACGGCGTACGCAGCATGAGCTCGGCGAAGATGCAGCCGACGCCCCACATGTCGACCGAGCCGCTGTACTCGCGCGCGCCGAAGAGCAGCTCCGGCGGGCGGTACCAGATTGTGCACACCATGGATGTCATGTTGCGGTTCGGGCTCCCGTAGATGCGCGCGAGACCAAAATCCCCAATCTTGACCTGCCCGTCGGGCCCTATGAGCAAGTTCTCGGGTTTCAGATCGCGGTGCAGCACGTAGTGGTCGTGGCAGTACGCGATGCCCTCGAGCAGCATTTTCATGTACGCCTTGATGTCGGCGTGCGTGAGCACGATCGCCTTGTCCTTGATCACGTCGTCCAGGTTGCTCGGCAGGATCTCGAACACGACGTTGATCGTGTCGTTGGCCACGAACACATCGAGCAGCTCCACGACGTTCGGGTGCTTGAGCTCGGTCTGCAGCTTCACTTCGCGCAGCGCCGTGAAATCTACGCCGTCCTTGAACTTCCCGCGCTTGAACTGCTTAATAGCGACGCGTCTCCCCGTGCTCTTCTGCGTCGCCGCGTGCACGATACCGAACGTACCTTCGCCGAGCACATCGCCGCGCTCGTAGCGATCCATGCTGTTTTTCCGCCGCGTCTCCTTGCTGTTTGCAGTATTACAAAAAAAGCGTGAATGTGTGCGAAGGTACATTTGATAAAAAAAAAAACTTTGTAACAGCCAGAATTGAAAAAAGAGAAAGATTCGCTAACTCAAAACACTTTGTTTGAAAAATCATGACGAATTATTTAAATTACGTCAAAATCACAATGATTTGGCATGATTCGTTATGATTTTGTTCTTGCATGTTAACAAAAACAAACACTTTCTATCAGTCTCATCAACACCAGCCCAAGAACACCGAGTTCAAGCATGTGGAGCTGTTGGCGCCTGTCGTTCGCCTGCCTTGCGCTCGCCTCGTGCTACGTCCCCGCTATCTCCTCCAGTGACGGACTCGCTGCTTCAGGAACGCAAGCAGCCGCGAAGAGGCAGATCGTGTACGAATTTGCGCGCGAGTCCGCCGCCGGCATCCAAGGCGCGATCACCATCGAGCACAACCACATTTTAGGGGACGAGAACCCAGACCAGTTCGCCGCCTCATGGATCCTCGCATCGCTGGACTTTAGCGCACTGGACATCGCCGTGGTGCGTAAGTCTGACCCGCAGTGCAAAGGCCTCGCCAAGATCCGCGAGTTCCAGTACCATATCCACGTCGACTGGAACGTGTCGCCGAGCTCCAAAACATCGGACTCGTTCGCTGGGTGTGCCAAGCCGATCACGGGCAACCACTACGACCCGGACAAGGCCTGTGGGCCGTCGTCCGAGTACGCTGGTACGTCACAGTGCGAGGGGAAGACCCCTGCGCAGTACAAGTGCACCCCTACAGCGTACGTGGAGGACCCCCGCGTCTGTGAGAAGGGCGATCTGTCGGGCAAAGTCGGCAACCTGGTACTGGGCGACAACGACTTCGCGAGCGGCGAGTGGAAGGACCCGCACTTCCCGCTCTACGCAGAGCGCAAGCCGCACTGGAGCATCGTGCTGCACGCCGTGTGCGGCTCGGCCACGCCTCGCATTGCGTGCGCTGTGGGCGTGGAAGCCAAGCCGAGTGACGAGAACGATGGCGATGAGAATGGGGACGACACGCCCGACGCGTACACTGGCGAATACGACGAGTCCTACGAGTGGATCGACGAGCTGCGAGCCTAGCCAGTCAGTTACGTATAACAAAGATCCGCAAGCAACAGCGTCAGTGGTGTCGTGCGTTGACGAAATGACAAGTACCGTCAACTTCACTGTTCACGATTCTTATGGTTATCGTCTATCACTTGGACGCACGGAGCCGCGCCTTGTACTCGCCCGAGCTCTCGAACTTCTTTCCCTGGCTCCAGATCCCGAGCTTCTTCTTCTGCGCCTGCGCCTCGAGCTTCTCAAAGACATCCTGTTTCCCACCGTACACCGCGCCGGCCTGTCGATAGACGTTCGCGAGCCCGGCTTTTAGGATCTCCTCGGAAGCGTTCTTGCGGAATGGCCAGCGCCCGTACTCGACCATGCACACGGCGCGCGAGTACTGGTCCTTGTGTAACAGCGTGAGCGTGAGCTTCTTCCCACTGAGGTGCTCTGTGAGCCACTTCTTGGCCTCATCGCCAAACGGCTGGCCCGCGTTGCCGAACTTGGCGGTTTCGGGCGTGTCGATTGCCGCGAGACGCACCTGCAGCGTGTGCTCGGACGCCTTGCCCGTGTACGCACCGGCGCCGCGCCAGAAAGGCACGTGGCGCGCGCGGAACGTGTCACCGTCGCTGTAGCTCACGCCCATGGCGGTGAGCTGGCGCTCCTCGTGGAAGAACTTCATCGGGATGTCGTCGACGGTCGAGAAGCGACGAAACGGCTGGCGCAGCTTGGGCAGTAGGAGCCCCACGCAGATGCCCGCGACGAACGCGCCGAGCACGTGCGCCTCGTGTGGGAGCGTGTGGTAGTGCGTCACAAGCTCATCTCGTCGAACGCTCCACTCGATCTGCGCCTGGAGCAACAGCGCCTGCCAGTCCACGGGAGAGGTGCCGCTGGCCGCCATCGCTCACTTTTTGCTTGTCCTGTCAAATGCGCGCGGAGAAACGAAATGCATTGAGCTGAACCGAACCCATCGCGCACTTTTGTCAAAGAGCGGTGCAATCGGAAATGGCTAATACAAAAATCAAGGCATTTGAAGCATGCGTGTCAACCAATGTACCCTGTTTTGTAACTTCAGTTATCTATAAACAAGTTCAATGGTCGAGTTCGGTGGTCTCGTTGCACGCTTCAAGTCCGTTGGCTGCAGACAACCGATTCAGATTCGTTTTTCAAAAGTTGCTATTCACATCAATCCATGCAACCATATATTCATGTATCCATTCAGTCTCCAGTCAGCTTGTCCCATGCATGACAAGACCCTACTCGCTGGTGTGCGGTGTCCACGACTCTCTACCCTCCCTTCGTCTCTGCTGCAACTCTCCACTTAGCCAAAGCCAAAGCCCTCTGAGCCTTCGCGAATCGCAAACAGCAGGCGCTGCTTCAGCTTCTCTTCGCTCTCGTACTCGGGTAGGTCCAACTGGTTAAAACTGCAACACCAAAAAAGAACAAGAGTCAGCATCTACAGCAATGTAAACAAAACAGCAGCGGCAAAACCTACCAGGTGTGAGCCGACGGCAGCGCACTCGTGTTGCCGTACGCCTTGTGGATGTTGAACTTCTGCGTGCCGCGCATGCCCTCGAGCGCCTTGAAGCCCTCGAGCGGCACCTTCGACGTGCCCGTGACGAACTGCAGGAACAGCGCGCGCTCCTCGTGCGTGAACGCGTATAGCACGTTCCAGAACCAGCGAATGACCGCGTCCGTGGGCTTAAAGTTCGCGTAGTCCGTGTTTGCCTTCAGGTCGTCAATGTCGATCTCCGGCATGCCCGAGATCAGCAGCTCCAGCTCGTTCTCGTTAAAGATCGAGATCATGTCAGGAGGCACCAGCTGGTGGAAGCCTTTCAGGAACGCGTCAATCTGCTGCCGGATGCCCGTCGCCATGCGGTGGTGCGTCACGAGCTTCACATACTCCATCTTGTTCTCGTCCGTGACGTTCACGTGGCGACCGTTCGGGATTAAATCCACGATCTCCATCTTACCAAAGTTCGAGTGCTCAGCCGAGAACGTGAGCTCCAGACCCAGATCCTCGATCGCGTTGTCAAGGATCGAGTGCAAGTTGCGGTAGTACTCTGGGTCGATCGCCTCCATGTCATGGTACGAAATCGGGAGCTGCAGGATGTGCTTGTAGAACGAGCGCGTGAAATGCGCGTCGAGCAACTGGCCGTCCGCAACAGCCTTGCCGATCACTTTTCCCACAAACTCAAAGTACGACAGGTGGTCCTTGTTCACGTACGAGAGCGGGTTCGGCTGGAACGTCGGCGAGTCCGCCGCTGACGTGAACAGCACGTAGTTCGGGTTGAAGATCTCGCGCGCGAGGATCATGTACCACTCGCGCGTCACGCCACCTGCATCAATTCCTTCTTCGCCTGTGAACGAGATATGCAACTTGCGGCGCAATTCCTGGCCGCTGCGCATGCGAAGCGCATAGTACGAATCCTCGAAAATGTGCTCGCGACGAACGGGGATGCGCACCGACGAGGTGCTGCCTCCGTGGCTTCGCAGCGCCGTCTGACGCAGCTTCTTCATCGCGCTCTGGAAGTACGTGCGCTTGTTGTCGAAATCCAAGTACGCACGGCAGCGGGACATCTTGATCAGCGTCGCAAGGGACGAGTCCAGCAACGATGGCTTCTCGCGTACGAGAATGTTCAAGAGCACACGATTCGCTTCCACAAAGTTCGCCAAGCGCATGCTTTCGCTGGCTTCAGACGCCAGTTGCGCAGCGTCAGCGCTGCTGGTAGCTGTAGCCGAAGCAGCAGCTTCACCACCCGCAGCGGCAAAGCCGCTCACACGCAAATTGGCAACGATCGCTTCTTCACGCTCAGTCGAGTCAGGCACTTGCAGGGACATGGCGGCTGCGTCGCGCGCATTCACCACGAAGAACGCTTCGACCATGGGCAAAAAGCGAGCCAGAAGCGCAGCCATCGCACACGACGCACCAGCACTCTTGCCTTCAATCACCATGCCGTCCACATTGTCGTCCTCGGCATTTGTGGATGGTGTCGAACCGCCGATCGTCAACTCCGAGTTTGTCGCCAACCCACCGCTTTCCTTCTCTTCCAAGCCTCCGTTCGATCGCGCTTCCTCAAGCGACCGACTCAGCTCGTCCCATAGAAGATCCAAGCCAATCGTGTGGCAGTACCCGGTGAACGCAGCGGTTGTTTCGCAAATGTCGGAGAGCGTGTGCAGCAATCGAAGTAGTCGAAGCTCGTCTTGCGCGGATCGGAGCACAGCTGAGGACTCGTACGCCAACGAGCTAGCGATCGCCATCTTGCTCGTCCTCGCCAGCAAACTCGCGTGGTGCACGATTGCATCAATCACGCGACTTCGGTTCTCTGGCACTCGGTTCAGGAGTTTCAGAATTATCACGGTCCGCTCCTGCATCTGCGGCGTGCAAATGTCCATGCACAGCACAGACACAATCGTGTTCATGTGGTCCGCATCCAGCTCAACAGATGGCACGACCACCCATTCAGACTCGTCGCTTTTCGGCTTTGCATCTTCGGCATTCTCCTTTTTCTCCTCCTCTTCGTTGCTCTTGACGGCGCCTGAAACTCGATCCAGGGGCGACAAAACCAGTTCCAGCAGCTCAAGAAGCGTGTCCAGATTCGTTCCGTTTCGACACACGAAAGGAATTGTGAGAAGCTCCACCAAGATGCCAGCGCCGCTTTCGACCGCCAAAGTCGCCTCGTCTTCCGCCTTCGTGTCCGTGACTCGACGCATTCCGTGTGGACGAAGAAGCTCAACCGAAAAGCGAGGGTTGTTCTTTGCCAGTGAGACCAGGACATGCAATGTTCGCGTCACCACATCAGCAGGCAGGCCATTTTGGTCTGAGCCACTCTTGTTGCTTCCTCGGCTGCTGCCATCGTTGCAGCCATAAAGTCGCGCCGGCGGGAAATTGTCGTCAACTGGCTCGACTGGAAGCAGAGGGCGTGCAAGCGCCCGGGTGATCACTCGAAGAACGTTCACTCGGACACTGTCGCGCGTCAGCGGATACAAGCAGATGTTGGCTAAGACACGCTGGAGCACGCGGTTCTGGATCACTGATTGCGTCATAAAGAGCAGTCGAAGCAGCCCCTTGACGCAACGATCATCGAAGATGCGATCCGACTCCTCTTCCTCTTCATCACGATCCACGCGAAGCATGCCAGCATGAGCAGAGCTCTCCGATCCATCTCCGTCACGGCGACCGCCTCGTCGAACGTTACCACTGCTGTCCAAGTACATGTTTCTGCGCCCAGAACGACGACTGGTACTACTCACCACGCCATCGGGACCGTGGGAAGTCAGCATCCGGCGCAGCGTCGGTCGTTGAAAGAGATCACTAATGCCGTCGTCGCCGCGTCCGCCGCCTGTGCGTTGATGGTCTGGCTGGCGCTCTCGGTAAGTTGTGCGAAAAGCAGCTCGCTCACGCAACACCATTGCTTCGGCACGTACTTGGGACGACAAAGTCTGCAGGAAAGCGTCATCGCAGGTCACCAAGATCTCTTCACGCAGCTCAGGTGCCAGCGAAGCGACAAATGAAGCATTGTCCATCTCTTGAGCGCGCGAGATGTCAGCTGGCTCTGCCGCAGCTGCAGCCAGAGCCTCTCGCTCACGACGTTCATTCGCGAGCACCTCCGCGCGAATGTCCTCCGGCAGCGCCTCAAGTGTTTCTCGATCGAAACTTGAGTTCGCCATGTCCAAGTCAAGCTGGGAAAAGCTCTCGGATCCAGTTTGGTTTCCGCTCGCTGCTGTAGTTCTTGCAGGAGGAGCACTTTGCGCGACAATCTCCGCCTGCATGTCAGGTGGCAAAGAAGCAAACACTTCAGGATCAATACCTTCTGGGCAGCGCAGCTCGTCGCTTTCCGCGGCACCTGCGTCCTCATCATGCGAGGCTGTCGACGCATGTACTTCTTCGGCCTTACTCTCTTCCTCTTCCTCATTCGCAGCAGTACGACTGTTTTCAGTAGCTTCAGTCTCGTTGTCAGTGCTTCGTGGCGGGACTTGTAACCCTGTCAGGTCCAATGTGAAAGACAGCATCGAGCCAGATCCAGTAGCAACTGGAGCTGGTGGTGGAAGGACGCTTGCTTGACCAGATTCGCTGTCTCGAGACCTGTGAGCTTCGAGGTCATCGTCATGAGCCATAGGCGAAGAAGTCGCCTCCGTTTCCGAGCCCATCTGGTCTGCATCTGGTTCTTCAGGAGAACGAATAGTGGACTCACCGAACGTGCTTGCGAGAGCGATCACTGACGCCGTCTCCGAAGCGAGCTCATTACCAGCTGCTTGTTCGCTGCTGTTATCTCCTCCGCCATTTCTGCCTTCTTCTTCAGTCGAGTTGCCATCTTCATTCGCCATAAGACTCGCGCGGCTACTGCCACTAGCAGTGATCTCGCTCTCGTGAGCGCCTTCAGCTGGAGCAGCAGGAAGCACAGCCTCCTGGTGAGTAGTAGCAGCTGCGTCGATATGAGCACCAGCGCCTGCAGCTTGACTTGGTGCATCTTCCACGTACATTTGATTGATGCGCTGTTCAAGCCGAGACGCAACAGACCGGATGTCGATGTTTCCTCCAGCGCCACCGGGTCCCCAAAGTGTAGCGTTATTGGCTCCACCCGCATCACCACGTAGACCGCGCCCACTACCTCCGAAGATATCGCGATCACCGCGACCACCGCTTCGCTGTCCTAGTCGGTGACTGCGCGCTTGACTCAGTGACAGATGCGAAGAAGACGGGATGTCAAGCGAAAACTCGCTCAACAAGTTCGATACCGCAGACAAGCGATTGTTTCGACTCGGTGGACGGCCTCGTCCGCCGCCGCCTCGCTGCAGACCGAGACGGGCTCGGGATCCACCACCAAACGAAATCGGCAGCTGAGTCTGGACCTGCTCGGACAGCTCTTGCAGCTCACGCAGCAGTGACGAGTGGCGGGGAAGCGACAGACGAGCAGGAACATGCAAGCCACCAGTTTCTTGAGCCAATTCTGCAACCCCGCTACGGTTCAGCAGTGGGTGTGTCGTTGACGTGTCAGGAAAGCCTAGACGGTCCCCAGCGCGGTGGTCTCGCCGAGCGCGAGCTCCGGGATTTCCCATCTCAAAAGCCTCAAACAGGATATCGTCGTCGCCACCATCCGGAAGATCGTCGATGAACTGCATCACAGCATTTCTGAACACCCCCAAGCCACTTCGGTCTTGGTGCTGGGATGACAAGCCTGTGGAGCGGAACAGTTCGCTTGACGGTAAGTCAAACGGATATTCCTCACTCTCAGTGCCGCCAAAAAGAGCATTTGCCGTGCCTTCGCTCGAATCTGTAGTGCCCATGAACGCATCAAGAAGGGAATTGACGGTTGCATCACCTCCTTGGGGGCCAGTGCGCTCGCTCGTGCGAGCAGCAAGTTGTGCGCGTCGGCGCTGCTCCTCGCTGAAGAGCGCCTCATCGTCCAGCATGTTCAGATACAAGAACTCTTCTTCGTCGACTTCATCCAAGGCATCGATGATGGAAAGATCTGTGTCGAGGGAGCCCCAGAGTCGGTTTGACGGGCGCCGGCTATAGTTGCCACCGCCATTTCGGCGAATGACTCGAAGACGCAATTGGTCTTCATCTTCTTCCTCATCCTCCTCTTCGTCGTCGTCGTCATCATCATCGTCATCATCATCATCTTCGTCGTCTTCATCTTCTTCCTCGTCATCGTCGTCTTCATCATCTTCTTCTCTCTCGTCCTCGCGGTCGTCAATCGAATGACCAGACACACTGCTTCGATCACTGTCGTCATCGTCACTTGCATCCTCATCCTCGGCTCCTCGCATTTCCTGATCTTCGACAACAGAAGAAGGCGTGCGCATCGCAACGTCTTCTGCTGCTTCATCCACTACAAGAACATGCGACGATGTCGCCGCAGCTCCATGGTCAGTGGGACGAAACTCTGTGTGGGCTTCAAACTCCAGTCCAGTGGGTCCAGCACCTGGGGCACTAGCAGTCGCTTGCACTGACGTAACTGGAACAGCATCCGCCTCATTGCTCTCGCCAGCAGCAGCAGTTGATGCCGAATTTCGCTTCTTTAGCAGCCGGCGGACGCGATGGGTGACAAACGTACGAGTCAGAGTTGCAAGCGGTCGAAGCAGCATCGAGCACGTGACGTGAGCGAGCGGGTGCGCCAAGTCGATCTTCCGCAACGCCTCTGCGAGAAGCGTGACGAAGGAGTGCTTTCCTTTCAAACCGCCGCCAGGAACCACCTT
The DNA here is from genome assembly GCA_023334315.1 of Globisporangium alternatum. Taxonomy (NCBI): domain Eukaryota; phylum Oomycota; class Peronosporomycetes; order Pythiales; family Pythiaceae; genus Globisporangium; species Globisporangium alternatum. The sequence continues at coordinate 9,448 of JAASGT010000031.1, read as the reverse complement.
GTCCCACGCGAATCCTTTCATCGACCCGTTCGGCCACATGATGCTCATGATGAGTCCAGCCCATGCGTGCAATGCACTCAGCGACTCTTCATCACGAATGCTCAAGTCATCTTCAGCAGCACCGGGAACGCGAGGGCCCAAGGGCCATTCTTGCAACAAGTGAAGCAGCTCCGCGATGATGCACTTCGAACCTTCACCGGACTGACTTCCAATCGCGCTTAGCAGGCGGTGAGCGCCTTGCACACGCACCTTGGCCCTCTTGCTCATCGAGGGTGGCACATCGGCAAGAGGAAGCTCGGCTCCCAAGCCTGCACTGTTTCCGTAGAGCCCGCTTTCTTTCAACGATCTTCGGAGCGCAACAAAACGGCACAGCTCTTTCGACGGCAGGAACTCCTTCAGCACTAGACGAATGAACCCATCTTTGCCATCCGAGTTGTGCTCCTTTGCTTTCGCTAGCACACTTGCGCACACTGGAAACGATGTGACCAAGTGAACCAAGAGCTCCAAGTACATGCCGACACACACCACTGGTCGTGCTTGGACGTCTTTCTGCGCCGCTTGCTGTTTCTCCTCCTCGCGCTCAAACTCGCTTGTAATGTGCTTCTCTTCTGCCCACACAGCTCGGATCTTGTCGATGATTTTGCTGGAAATGAGTTGCACGTTCTGCTTGTGGCTCTTTGGTACCTTCTGCGAAGCCGTTTTTCTCTCCTTTGACTCTTCCTCGGCCACCGGGCGAGAAGGCGCAGCAGGGGCTACAGCATCAGCGGTGGAAGGCGCACCTTCGGTCGAAGACGCCTTCTTTGGGATTACATACGTTCTTCCCGACTCGCTCTTCTTTACTTGCACCGCGTTCTCCAGCGCTTTGACAAACACTTCTTCATTCCGGACAGCGACTGCAGCAAGTTCCATGAGAAGAGCTCGCGGCGTGATGCGCATCTGACTTGGAGAGCCCAATCGCGTCGACAGCTTAGAAAGTGCGCGCAAGATCTTCTCTTCCATCATTTGCTGGAGGACTTCCGGCGACTCCATGATTTGCGACAAGAGCGTACAGACGAGGTCCTGGTACCCGACAAAGATGTACTCCTTGCGGATATTCAGAATCAGATCCACCCCGCCGCGAGTGAGGAAGATGTTTGCAATCTCGTACTCCAGCGTCACGCGAGTCAGCAATTGCAGCACAGCGTGCGCCGTCGTCGCGTAGAGGTCCTGGTGCGAGGGCTGGGAACCAGTTTGTTCATCGCGTCCAAGGACCACCAAGAGCTGCAAGCACACCTCCACCAACTGCTGCGAAAAATTCGCTGGTAATGCCTGGTTTGCATTTACGTCACCCTTCGCTTCATCACCCTCGGAGGCTTTGATGTCGCCCAATGCAGCTTCTAGTAAACCTTCAGGCGAACTGCTTTTCGCTGAACTCTTGTCACCTCCAGCAGCCAAAGCATCCATGATGAGCAAGACAGGAGCACACGACGCCTGCAGAGCGGCTTTGCCTTCAAGCGCTTTCGACGCCACTTGAGACACTGAGTCCAGCAAGATCTCAATGCAGCACGGCTTCTGACGCTGCAAAACTTCTCGCGATCTAGGGTGCAACTGCAAGACCAAGGCAAGCAAGTGCGTCACCATCGTGTAGAAGTGGTCGTCAAAGTCCATCGCAGCACTGTCAGTAGGATTGAAGTGCTTGAGAATCGCCGCATTGACACGGTTGACAACCAGCTCTTCCTCGTCAGTCGATCGATCACACATCGTCGCAAAATACTCAGCAACAGCCTTCACCAGCTGCTGTTTTGGGTACACTGCATTGTTTGCGCTTTCAGCAGTTGATGCTGGAGCACCACCAGTGGACGGCTTGGCATGAGTCTTCAGAATGCGAAAGCAGCCTTCTTCAAACGCATCGCGGAGCTTGGCATACGACTCAAAAAGCGCGGTCTCGCGTAACTTTGCTTCAGAGTCTCCTCCATCAGACTCCAACGTCTCGCCAGCGGCTGTACTCGAGTCATCATGTTCTTCATCGCCTTCTTGCGACTTCTCATCGTCACCCTCTTCGTCTGGATGCGAAAGGATCCACTCCATCGCCAGCTCGACATCGTTGATCTGAATTCTGCGAAGCGCATGCTCAACTCGAGCTCGAGCAAACCCCATCGCAGTGAGGCTATCGGTGACACTTGGGTCGGGAACAAACGAATGACGACTTCCAGGACGTCGAGCTGCGCCACCAAACAAAGCGTTTCGGAGCGCATTGGATTCGTCGTCAAAGCCACTGCCTCCTCGTCCGCGTCCAAAGCCGAGTCCTTGTCTGCGAATACCTGGGAGGAATTCAAAGTCGCCATCCGAAGCTCCACCCGCCATGCCAGGCAACGAAGCATCCGTCTGGTCCAAGCGATTCTTCAAAATCGTGACGGTGATCGGCAAAATTTCAGAGATGCAACCGTCCACAGGGAGAGCTGCAAACTCCGACTGGCACCAAATCGACAGCAGCACCTTGACGCAGAGCTCGTGCAACTGGATCGTCAGCACTCGCGGTTCAAATGGACTGCCGTCCAAGTCAATCGAATCGCTGGCGTCTTCGTTCGCGACGAGAGCTGTTGTGAGAGGTGACGCTGAAATACTCTCCAAATCGGAAAACCTTCTCAGCGCGACTGCAGCAATGCGAAATGACGTCATGTCCATTCTCGATGGCGCCGACGATGCAGCTTGGCGGTTTAAGCAACCGTTGAAGAATTGCTCCACGACATTCAGGATGACCTGCATCAGGCATGTAGCATCTGTTGACGAATTTCTCAGAGTGCCCCTGCTTTCTTGACCTGCTGCAGACGCATCTAGGACCATCTCAACGTCGTCGGCAAGCTCTGATTGACTGCGAGCAGGCTTGACTTCGGCAGCGCGCTTGAGAGGCTTGAGCAGCTTCACCAGCAGCAACGTGTTCGCTTGCTTCTTCTTTCCTTCAAACACCACGCTCACAATCGTCTCTAAGAGAAACGTGAGGTAGTACTGCTGGACAAAGTCGTCAATCTGCTTTGCACGGGACTCGGCGACAATGTAAAACAAGTGCCCTTCCATGACTTGGACCACAGTCGTCGCGAGCGTCGCCGCATGCGGTGCCAGTGGAATCACACTGTCGTCTCCTCGGCGGTGCTGAAGCGGGGCTGCCAGAAATACCTTCCCAAAGGCAGCCAAAAGACTTCGCATGACGATTGTGAATCGCAGCAAGAGCAGCGAGCCCACTTTCCACAACCCGTTCAGATTGGTGCGATCTTTTGCCACGAGATCCGGAGTCTTCTCGTCTTCGACGATTTCCATCGGTTCGGATGATGCGTCTTTGTGCTTCTTCTTGTGTAGTGCAGCCAAACTCGCCCGTTCAAACTGCACAGAGCGGTCAACGCCGAAGAGTCGGGAGATAACTTGCTGGGTCGTCTTCGAAGAGAATTCGGTGAACCAGCGACGACTTTGAAGATGACTCTGAGCGGTCTGGAGCGTCCACACGAGCAGCGCACTCAGCCACTCGACAGTCGCTAATACTCGCAAGTACTCGCCCACGGAAGCAAGTTTACCAGCGTTGGCACTTGTGCCGACCTTCTCGCCAAAGAGTTCAGCGAGCTCGACGTCGGGCAGCGAGCACAGAACGCCTTCTGCACCTTCTCCGCTTTCACTGAGATACCAAGGAAGACCGATGACGGATCGAGCAGCCTGGAGGCCATCAAGCTGGTTGCTCAATTCTTTGACGAGCGCAGTCAGCATCACAGTGGGTTGTTGCGCTGCGTAAGATCGCAAAGCAAGCGTAATCGATTGCGCAGCTGCGTGGTGGCTCATACGGCTTGCTGCAGAGGCGCTGGTTTCTTGAGCGGTAGACAAGGCGCTTGACAGGAACGACGTTGTCGTTGGTAGAGTCAGTCGGTACATCTTGAACAGCAGGATAACTCCTCCTTGGTCGGCAAATGTCTCGGCGTACTCGGACTTTGAGAGAATGGGCTCCAGCACGTCAGCGATGTGGGTTGTCATTCGCAGAAAAGTAGAGTAGTTGCTTCGGTGCTCTTCGTTCAAGGAAGACCCTGTTGTACTCGACAAACGCTCTTCGCCAAAGCGAATCACTTTCTTGATCGCGTGGATACAAGCTTGGATCGCAGCGTTCTGGAAGCTGCTCAAATGCCGGATCAACTCGAAGATGCCGCCGCCAACGACAGACGCAACATCAGACTGGAAGCAATCCGTCGCTTCATCGTCAGCGTATGCAGGCAATGCAAAAATGTCCATCAAATGAAGAAGCGGTTCATACTTCGCCACCTTATCAGCATGGACCGAAGTAAGACTCAGCGCATTGAGCACTGACGGGATCGACATGATCAGCTCCGAGCACGGCGGCAGAATCATCTTCACTGGATACAGATCTTTCACGTCCCAGCGCGTGAGCGTCTGGAGGAACGCGTCTGCAATTCCGCCAGAGTGAACGTGGTTCACACTGCTCGGATCATTGTTGATGATGTCAGACACCAAGATCGCCGCTTGTGCAAACAGCACTGGTCCGAAAATGTCCACGTGACCAAAGATCTTCACCAGCACCTTGCTCAGCACGCTTCCTTCACGGATGACACGACTTGTGGCGCCAGCACTCATCACACCCTGTGAATGGAACGACAAGGAGAGCGTGACAAGCAGCGCCACAAGCAATACCACTTTCGTTTCGGGAAGCGCAGCTGACGGTTGGAGTGTTGATACGCTCGAGCTCTCGAGTTGCAGCCGATCGATCAGGATCCCGACGCCGTTCAAATCTCGGTATAACGCAGCTGCCGGAGTGTGGTTGCTCACCGTCGTCTCTAGCGCTTGAATACATTGCGTCGTGACGACTGCGTGCAACGGACTGGTCGACGGCACTGTTATGACGTGCAGGAGCGCTGGGATGACGCCATTTTCCGTCAGCACCGCTGCTCCGAGCTGGATGCCGACCACGGCGGAGAGCAGGCCAAGCACGGCCTCGATCCACAACAGCTTTGCATCCAACGCACTTGAACTGGCATTGCGGAAGGCTGCACCGCCCACGACTTCGGCTTCATGTGGAGAGAGAAGATCCGTCGTTGCGTGAACAAAGGCAACAGCCAGGCTCATGTCCATGTCGTTGTCGGGCTCCGTCGATGCTTGCTGATGAGCAGCCCCTGCACTAGCACTGGCGATGGATGCAGCGCTTGGCACAGTAGCAGCTGTCGGACTTGTGCGGCTTGTCGCTGCGGTAACGTTTCCGAGCTCCGACATGCAGAACCGAACAAGCGATGGGAAAACACCATGGGGCGTGCCTTTGACTACACCCAACGCTGTCAGCACGTTTGATTGCCGACCGAGCACACCGACGCCACCGCTTCGACCGACACGATCGTGCACCAATGCCGCCAGCACTTGCAGAGCGACTACGCGGACGCGGATAGGGATTTTGTCGTACAGTTCGACACGAACGAGCTCTGCGATCGCACGAGTGAGCTCTGGGTTTAACTCGATGTAGCTGGCGACGTCCCACGACTCGCTAAACGCATGAAAGAGAGCCAGGTTCGCGTACAAGCGCTCCACGACGATAGCTTCGCGAGAAAACTTGGAGCGCGTTGCAAACAAGCCTCGAATCTTCGTGAACAGCTGGAAATGTAGCTTCGAAGGGACGTTGTACTGCTTCGCCAGCTTTGCAAACACATTTGCTGCCGCGTACGCAGCCTCACCGTGCAAAGCTTCTGGGCGATCGCTGTCTTCGGCATTTCGGCTTGCTTCGAATCGCGGAATCGTGATCGTGACAAGCTGTGAATCTTCATCGTCTTCGGACTTTTCCTCTTCGGCGTACGATCTGTAAAATTGAAACGCAGACTGCTCGCGCGACTCTTCAGACGGTGGGTTCAGGAAATCCACGATTTCCAGACTGCTGTTGGCGATTCCCCGCCCCTGCGCGACCGTGAGCAATCTCCGGCGCAGTGCATTGCTGCGCGAGAGCGGTGCTTCCGCAAATGTCGTTGGATCAACTGCATGGCGATGCGTTTGTGGGGGTAGCGACAGCATCGCAACGACTCGCGTGGCTTCAAACACGATTCGATCATTTCTTGCGCCTAGAAAAGCCGCCACATTCTGTTGTATACGCATTACACAGCAGAACACTCCATGTAAGAAACTCGCTTGCCCTCAGACAGAAAGCAGATGCAAAAAGCCCACCTCGAACGACTTGTACATGTGCTTGTTGGACGCATTCTGCAGCAGCAGCGCAGTGAAGCGCAAAACTTCGTACACTTTTTCCGTCTCGTCTTGTTCAACATTTGCATCAGCTTCAACTCCAAGTTCAACCTTGCCAGTGTCTTCTTCGACAGCACTCGCGGTCGGATCGGCTTTCGCTGCGTCATGCGAGATCAGCAAAATGCGCGGACACGATTCGCGTGCCTTCTGGAGCACCTGCTGCAGCCGCTCAAGCACTGCAGTCCAGTTGCGCAAGTTCGCTTGCGCTTCGCACTGCCAGCCTTTCACGCACTTCAACAGCGTCACGAGGCGCGCGTCCGTGGGCGCTGCTGTCAGCACATCGATGAGTTTTCGTTCGTCGGCGTTCGACGCCACGCGAGGCGGCGATCGTCCGCCACCGCCTCCTTCGCCCTCTGCAGCTTGCATTGCGCGCTGCTGCCGGTGTTTCTTCGGTTTCTTCTTCCTTCCTCTTCTTGCTCCCTCTTCTGTTTACAGCTCTGCGCGGTTCACGTCACCGCCAAAGATGCGGCTTTCCGGACAGACACAGAGACGGATGGCGTCACTCACGCGCGTCGCTCGCTCGCTCGCTCTGTGTTCGGGTTCCGATGATCGAGAGTCAACGCAGCTCGCAGCGTTTCCTCCGCTGTTGCCTGCGCGATGCCTTCTTCTTTCTTCTCTCGTTTCCCCCTTTTGGCAGGGGCGTTTCTCATAAAAGATCAAATCTTGCAAAAAACAGATAAATATCCAAAAAGTCGGACAGGCTGCAAAAGTCGGATAAATCATCTGACTTGTGGCGTAAGGATGAATATCGGCGTTTATCCGACAATACTCAAAATTTGTATGCCAAATTTCAGCCAATGCAAACCCTTATGTTCAAATTGCCTAATAGCAATGCACACTGGCTGTAATTATACTCAATGGGGAAGACTGAGATGTTTTTGAGAACTTCCGACAGACTTCCCCCAGAACACCCAGAACGCACGCGCCGTTGACGCCAACGCGTTCAAGAGGTTCTTAGAAACTGAGAGTGTTGCATTGAATTATGTGTATGCGTGTTTGGCGAATGATGAATCTGGGCGAGTCTTTGCGGCTGTGATGGATAAATTTGTTATGTATCTTGCCTTTCACGCGCTCTCATTGAGGAGCGTGTGCTGCCAAGCACCAAGCTACTTGAGCACCAGTGGGCCGCGTCTGAGTCGGTCGAGTTCAACGCCGTCGAAACGGCCCCCCTGGCCGACCTACTCCAGCAAGCAGCAGCATCACTCACCATCGACAATCCCCAGCTTCCCGCTACCAGCGCCGCTGTTGTGGTTGACAACACGCCCGACATTCACAACCACGTGAATCGACTACTCGACCGCATCAACCGCCCAGCTGGAGTGCTCTTGCCGCTGAGCTCCCACTCGTTTCGCCGTGGTGGCGCTCAACACGCAAGTGGCGACGCGCAACTCAGTCCGCAGTGAATTTTCGACAGAGGGGCCTGGAACCTCACGTCCACGAACAAGGCTTTCGCCTGTGTCTTCAATACCACGCAGAAGGATCAGCGAGTTTCGCGCGTCCTCAGTGGTTGGAGCGCAGGAGAGAGCGTGGTGATGGAGGGCTCGAGCGTTTGGACGCGCAAACTGCAGCACGCGTTCGCAAGTGTCAGGTGTCGCTCTTCAATGTTTGCACAGGACTCGACAATGACCAGCTAAACATGTTCTCGAGAGCGCTGGATGTCTGCATATCCCGGCTGCTTCGCGCGTACCCGCAGCTGAAAGCGATGCGCTTGAGCTCACCGATTATCGAACGCCTTCATGCGTGTGCCGACAACGCTGGTATCGCTCGCGATGAGTTGCTGCACTGGTTGGTCGCGCTCGAAGGAACCTGCAACATGCAGCAGCACCATGAACGCAAGGAGTTGAAAGAAGAAGCAAGCGTCTCAAGCCATCAAGCTGCTGTTAATCGCGAGTTAATCGAGTCGAACGCGCTGATGAGGCGCCGCCTAGAAGCAATCGAGAAGGCGCAAGAGACTGCACAAGCGCCAGCGGAAGTATCTGTGCAACCACCAAGTCAAGATGTATGCAGGGGCGCCCCGTGATCGCCATCGTGTAGCTGCTCGTGCTTTGTGTTTTGTGAAAAGAGAAAGAGATAAGAAAATGGCAGATGGTCACCACAAATTTGCTCATCACCTCTGGGGATTCAGCGTCACGCTTTTTGTCATCTCAAGTTCAGAAATGGGTATGACAAAGGATGCTAGAAACAATAATTGCGTCACTCGTTTTATGGAGAATAATTAATTATTCTCCATCACACGTGTTTTGTTCGACATGTGCAGATAACGACGATGGCGAATGCCTACACATTACGCAATGCCTATAAAATGCACTTTTCTGACAATCCATTTTCTACCAGCCAATAAATGAATGTGTTTAGCCAATGAGAATTAACCAGCAAAATTGACTGGAGAGCAGCGACAATGGCGCCGGGTGTGCGTGAATGCTGCCGCTCTTCAAAGCGCATTTGCGAGCAAGCCATGAAGAAGAAGCGCAGGGCCTACACTGTTAACCAACTTCCACGTAGCTATCAATCCGCTGCGTAACACTGACGGCGAGGAGTTCAATCGCGCCCAGAATCGCCTGATCGGTATCGAGATGGAAACTGAGCATCGCAGGCGTCTCACGCAAGACAGCTACCGCCGTAGACAGCGCCGTCGCTCCCAGATTGACTTTGACGACCTTCCAGGGCAAATATAGGTTACGATCTTCTATCAAGCAATTTTGAGTCAACTCTCAACATGCTCATCTTTATTCGAGTTTGTTGATCCCTTTTCCACTTTACTCAGTCATTTAAATTTGTTGATAATTTCTCAAGTTGACAAGCTGTTTTTATTCTTGTGGGCAAATCGAAATATTTGTCACACACTTTGAACAGACTGTGTCACTTCGGAAATACAAAGTTGCTGCTTTTGAGATCTAATATAATACGTTTTCTGAACATGAAACTATCAAAACGCAAAGCCACAAAATGTTACAAGTGCCGAACCATTTTTTGATACAGTGCGCGCCATAAAGATACGGACGGCACTTTTTTGAAAGTGGTGGATTTGTATTCGAGTTTTTGGTTTACAGAGCTGATACAGACATCCCCATTATGTTACACTGCCAAAAACACATACCCTCTTCATGTCAATATTTTTGTGGGCCACATAATTTTTCTTTCAAACTTCGCGCGCATTTGTGCGGCATCAATAAACGACCACGATGCCGACGAAAGTCAC
>JAASGT010000309.1:0-30680 GCA_023334315.1 Globisporangium alternatum | reverse complement strand
GTGATGAGCATGCGGATGTTGCTGACCTCAATCTAAATCCGCAAAATGATTGCACGCGCTTCTAGCATGGAAGCGAATTTAGTCACTCTAAATCCGCATCTCAGTCTTGTGTTCGAGCGACATTCGAGCAACACGAGCATCTGGCGGATCAACAATGCACTTTGTTGAGCGCTCCTTTTTCGCGCGCTTGTTCAAACGACAAAATTGCATTTTCGATTGACACATACGAGCTGCACCAAGGTCGCTCCTGGACGTCTCGCTCTCTCTACCGACACGACACCACTCCACAAAGACCAGCAGCATGAAGCACATGAAGCCCGTGGATCTTCGGCTGCAGGAGCCGCTCGCAGACGGCTACCGTCTCTTCTCCGTGGCGGACCAGTGGTCGGAGCTGCTGCCGGAGCGCATCCCACTGCGCTATGCCATCTTCCGGTACCTCGGCTTCTACGTGGCCGTGACCAAGAAGGGCAAGACGAACGTGCTTAAGTCGCGCAGCATCGGCGCCGTATGCGTCAAGATCCAGAACGAGGACAAGCAGATCTTCTCAAGCCGCGTGCAGACGTGCTTTCGCAACGGCGTCTACTACGTGCAGGACCTGCACTTCGAGAACGTCGGCGTGCACACGGTCACGGTCACGGTGGACGGTCAAATCGCGGCGCAGGTGCAGTCCCTCATGCTGCAGACGCAGGTGTTCGAGTTCATGGAGCTGAGCGAGTGTCCAGACCTCAAACGGGGTGTCTACGCGCCGCTGCGCGAGTTCGTGCACGGCGTCATGGAGCGCGGCGAGCAGGAGCAGCTGCGCGACGACGACTTCATCGAGCGCCACCTCAAGAGCAAGAAGTACGAGCTGCGCAACATGGACGCAAGGGTGCGTGCGATTATGCGGCGTTTGTGTGCAGAGGATGGAAGGTCTTGCTAACCTAGCATGTGGCGAATGTGCTGTGATGGTGTATGTGCGTCAACAGTGGTGGCTGAAGGCGTTCGTGGAGCAGGCGCTCGACCGCGAGATGCGGAGAAAGCAGCTGCAAATGAATGCTGCGGTACGACAGATTGCTCACTTGCGCTCGTGATTTCTATCATCAGATCGGCCTAACCTGTTGTGCGTCTCCTTCGCAGAAAAACTCATGCCGGACAACGCACAAGCGCAAGCAGGACCACCCAAGTACGCAACGCTTGCTTGTCTGCATGCAAAACAAGCACACAAGTGCGTGCCAGTAACACTTGTTTGCTTGCTTGTGTGTCTATTGTTTACAGGCCGCACTGCCGACAAGAAGGAGCACGAGAACCTCTTCGAGCGCCGCAAGCGTGACTGGAAACGCGTGCGAAGCGGCGAAATGCGCATGTTCACCACCGAGCCGCTCCACGGTACGCAACCCAGACACTTGGTGTCACCACACTCGGCTCAATGATGTCGTAGAAAAGTGCTGACAAGCCCTTGTTTTGTGTGCGTGCGTCGTGTGCTCTCGTTGTCAACAATAAATACAAGCTGGCGCCACGGTGACCGTATACAGCGCCAAGCAAATGTACCGACAGCTGAGTCTCTACGCACAAGTGTAACCAGCAGCAATTCAAGCACCGTGTTTATGGGCAGCAGCGCTTTAAAGCAGCAAGCCAAACACGCGGGTACGATGTTGATGAAAATAAATAGATGTGACGTTGTGATTTACTTCGTGAGCCCGCGAGGAGCTGTGGACGCGAGATGGTGAAGATCATGATGGCGTCGCGCTCTATTTTCACTCAGTCGGTGAACACGGGCGTCGTGATCGTAAACGCGAGCGTTGGTGCGCTCGGCGTGCTGTTCAGGTTCTCGAACGCGCTCTCGTAGTACTCGCCGAGCACCGTGGTGTACTGCGCGAGTGCGCGCTCGACGTAGGCCTCGAGCTCCTTGGGGAAGTAGCTCCGGTGGTCGTTCACCTGGTCGGCGATCATCTTGAAGAGCGCGTCGAGCTTGCTGCCGATCGAGAGGTCCACCGAGAGCTCCTCGTTCACGAGCGAGTCGCGAAAAAGCACGTCAGGCGCGCCCACTCGGCTCTTGCGCAGGCGCGCGCTGTCGTCCCAGGCCACGAGCCGCTTGAGTGCGCTCGCGCCTTTCTTCTCAGCAGCGTCATGACCCAAGTCGCTCGAGAAGTTAAAGCCACCACCTACGCGGAGCATCGTCTGCGCAATGTCGCTCAAGTGCGCGGCCCAGGACCCGAAGGACGGCGACGTCACGGACGCCGGCGGCGAGGACGACGACGAGTAGGACGACATGGACGAGAACGAAGTCGAGGACGACGGTGAAGGTGACGATGCGACGGTGACACCGGCGTCAAAGTACGCACTGTGCGCGAGCAGAATGCGGTCCGAGGCGCACGGCAGGTCCATGCGGTTCGACATCGCCGTCTTGAACACGATGATGTAGCAGAAGATCTTGCGGATCTCTTCGTTCCAGTGCATGAAGAAGCGGAAGAAGTTCTCGCGCAGGATGAGCTCGCCGATGATGCGCTTGCGCACCTTAGCTGGCAAGAAATCTGTTCCCACACAAAGCAGAAAACGCACAAGCGTCCCAGTTAACCACGCGTCGCATAAGCTCCATCGAGAAAATGGTGCTGAGAGCTATGAGAAATTGGTTGTGTGTCCTAGGCACGCACCGATAGAGTTGTAGAGGCACGTGAGCACCTTGAGCAGGATCTGCACGTGCACCGACTTGAGCGCGCGCCGCATGACGCCCATGAAGTACTCGTCGTCGAATTTGTCCGAGAGCCGATGGTGGCGCCCGCGTGCCGCCTTGCCATTCGCTGCTTTGTTTGTCGATCCGTTCGCTCCAGTCGCTAAGGGTTCGGATGCTCCTGTTGAGCGGACTGAGGCACTCTTGGCAGCGATCTCAAGCACACGCTGCAGGATCCCGAACGAGTAGTTGACGCTCACGGGATCGTGCATGTTGGTGGACTCGAGTACGATCTTGACCAGCACGTTCGCCAGGTACTCGTTCTTGAGCACCTCGCCTGCGGCCTCGAGTACGGTCTCGACTTCGCGTCCCGACCAGTAGGTCAGCCACGGGTCGGCGTCCGCACTCGTTGAAGACGACGAGTGCTGTCCTTCGACGATGGACAGAACGCGGCCAACCGAATTTGGTACTGGAAGCATCGCCGTCATGCGCGGACGCCGCTGACACATGAGCTGAAAGACCGCGAGGAAGAGTCGGATGAGCGAGAAATAGCCTGGGATGCATTGCCACAGGATCCGATTGCTCCCACTGCTACCGCTGTGGACATGATGAGTGTATTCCTTTCGGTGCGCACACCAAGAGGACACGTCGCTGAGGAACGCCCCCACAAAGGTGACCGCCATCAGGTCGTCTCTCCCCGGAGTAATCAGCCTGTCGACGAACGGCTCGAGAACTTCGTCGATGAACGCTTCGACTGAGATGTCGACGCTCATTAGAACGCACTCCTGGGTCACGTTGCCGCTGTAGAGCAGCGGCAGCTGGTCAAAGAACGTGGCCTCCTGCTGCTCACTCGCGTCCTCCAGCATCTATGAGACACGACATCACATTTCACGACAGATTAGAAACATGCTAGATCAATCAGATGCAAGACTCCAAAAGTACCTGCTGGAATGCGAGCTCCAGAGACGCCTCAACGGACCGCGCGCCTTTCTTGAACAACGGCGCTGGGCTCCCATCAAGCAAGACCCTCTGATGCAGGAGGTCGTCGGTGCTTCGGTTCGCCTTGTAGACACCAAAAGCTTCGAATGCATTTTGCTTTGCGATCGCCATGCGGCGCTCGTTATCAAACCCGTCGCCTTCTTCTGTGGGTTTATTAGCAACAGCAATAGCTCCCTCGCTTTCGTCACGTTCACCTGAAAGCGCATTCCAGTGGCGGCAATGACCTCGTGGACTGCGGTATCCGCGCAGCGTCGACTTTCTCTGCGGACGCCTCTTCGCTACTTTGTCACTTGATGATGAAGTCACATGGTGAGGACGAAGATGTGGAAGCCTCATTGCTGTTGGTGGTGACGTGGACGACGAGTGTCCATTTGCATCACTACCAGCGTCGCCCTTGTTGTTGCCGCTCTCTTCTTCTTCGGAGCGCTCCAGCGTCGCCGTGGTGTCGAGCACGGCCGCGATGAGCTGCGCGGTGGAGCACGGGAAGCGGAAGAAGAGCGCCGTGTAAATGTGCGTGATGAAGAACTTGTGGTCGTCCGAGAGGAAGCGCGACTTGGAGAGCTTCACGGCGCAGAACTGCACGCAGCGGAGCAGGAGCTTGTGATACCGCTCGTTGACTATGAAAATTATAGCGAGGAGCCATAGAGAGTATTGCTTAGGCTCGGCATGACGTACACTATGCATAGTGACTAATAGAAACGAACACAAACGTACTTTGTGCGTCGACGTAGATCTTCTCATCGTCGAGCTCGTAGCCGTCGATGAACTCGACGCGGCGGCAGATGCACACGGCAACGTGCAGGTACAGCGAGCGGCAGCGGTTGCGCACGGGCACATAGTCGCACATGTCCATCAGGTAGTCCCTACAACGCATCACAAATCGATAGAAACAATCACATCAGCATTAGATCATGTGCATGAGCAGTCACGTTTGCAGCAACAAATGCAGCGACACACACACCAGAGATCCAGCAGCGTCGTCTGCCCGAGCTGCAGCGGCAGCGTCTTGCTAAAGTACGACATGTAGTTCATGCGCTTCTCGAGCGGCACGGGTGCGTTCTTGGCCGTCGCGGCCGCCTGCGTCGCCCAGTCCGCATAGAAGAAGAACGGTCGCTGCAGCAGGTCGCACACTTCCTGCAGCGCGACCATCTTTTTCTCGAGGTCCCAGCCGTTGAGCTCTGTGGAGCGGCCGAAGGGCGCGCCTCCGCTGCCACCGTACGGATCGTGCAGTGAGAGCACGGGGCGCAGCGAGTTGACATTTGTCGCGGATCTCGCAGTCATGGGCACGAGCTCGCGGTTCTTGGCGATGTTCTTGAGCGCCTGGTGCAGCTGCGTGTTAAAGATGAGGCGCGCCTTGTCCGGGTGCGATGCCGACTGGTACAGCGCGGCGTCGCTGAGCATGGTGGGCTCGCTTAGTTAGGTGGCTCGTTCGTGGTCGCTCGCTGGTGGCGGTGATTGCAGTCAGTGCAGATCGCTTCCTTGTTTGCTCGTGGCTCTCGGTTGCTTCCGAGTGAACCCTGGTCTGATCTCCCTGAATGATGCGTGGGATCTCTATTCAACACTTATCAGACATAACGCCAGGCCAAAGCACACACAATTACTGAGCGAAGAGGATCTACAAATTACGATACGAACCGCCACCATTCTTTTCTTCCACCTATTTCATTAATTTTTTCCATGGAATGACCCGCGCCTTAGTATTTGCATAACCGACTAGAAAGTTTATTTGCAATGTCGAGACTCTATCTCTGTTAGTCTTATCGTTTACATAACCTTTGATTTATGATCATCAAGGGAAGCACGGCTGCTGGCTCGCGAGATCCACAAAATCAATTTTATAAATTCAACTCTTTATCTTAATAGACCTTCATCAGATGGAATATACTTGCTAGTACTTTTGTACCTGTCGTTGGATCCGCGCACACACGTTCCCACACCAACGATGTGCTTGTCGCCACAGAAGTCCTCACTCATGGGCGCACTGCGGTCTGTCATTTCGACGTGGTCGAGCTCGCTGTCCGAGTTCTGGGATCTATTGCGCACGTCATAAAATATAGAAAGACTGAGCGTCTATTAAACAACAGCAACAGCCAGCAAGTGCACAACAATCGCACCACAACAGACCTGTCCGAACTAAAGACACTCCAGCTGTTGCCGTCGCCTGTGCTGGTGTCGCCCGCAAGCGGCTCGTTGCGATGGGTGGTTCTGCGCCATTGCTCGCCCTCGCAACTCGCTTTCTGGTGAGCTCTAATTTACTTTCTACTCGAAAAGGATGCGATTCTAGTCTCATCAGCGGAGTCACTTAACATGTGTACTTGTGTGAATGTGTACTATAAGACGCGTATACAGCGATGTATTGTCGGTCACTTCTCCAAGAGATCGAGGCAGACAAGGACGTGACTCCATCCAACAAGCAAGCGGAATGCCCACGGACGGCAAAAGAGGCAACTTGCACCTCGGAGCCAACCACATGCACGAGGTCGACAACGCAGCATTCGATCAGCTGCACGTGCTGTTGCAAATTGGACCGCTTGAGCTGTTTTTTTGTTTTCACGAGGGAGGATGCGGCTGAACAACTTCTCTTGGTCGGTCCTAAAGTGCTGCGCTGGTCTACAAGGGTCTCTGCAATCGCCTCGGATGTGCTGTTTCGTAGTAGAGATCCTCAGTTGCCCATCCATCTTGGCGCTCATTGTCTTGATTTCGCCAACGAGCTCTGCGTTACGAGGGGTGCGTCTATCTGGGCACGCCATGCTCTCGCTCGTGTTTTCAAACTGATGAATTGATCGACACACCAGATGGCACCGCGTGACTTCAGAATCGTTTCAGAGCCTTCTTCAGCTTTGCATCGCATCCGCGCGCTCTCCAAGTCTCGAGGTCTCGAGTTTTGATGTGAGCGAGAGTGCTGACGCATCACCCAATTTTTAGACCATTGCACACACCAGCAGATAGGGGAAGCAAATAAGCCAAACCAAACCGCCAACGCCTCAATCGCAAGGCGTATACCAGTCGCCACCAACACGACCAACAGGGAATGGCTCCTTGTATGGCGCCGACACCTCAGGACCTCGAACCTGGGGACGCATGGATGGAGATGCCCATCAATCAAAAGAACCAATTTGCACTTCCTGGTGAGTTGCCTACCTGGCGTTCCGGAAACGTTCTTTTTCATGGATTCTTCGATAAAATCAGTATACCTATTGGTATCCGAAAAGTATATTTTCTCCAAGCAAGCGCATGAAGAGTATACATTTCGGCAACCGTATTCAATCGCTCCGTCTATGTTTTCATTCGCTTCTGAAAAGCTGCGAACCCTTTTTGCGATCTTTCCTTGTGTGCTACGCGTCCTCTCTCCCGCAAAACAACTTGCGCTTTGTATAGAAGTGAGCGCCAGGAAAGCCAAAGCGAAAAACAAGCCCTTGCGCGCGACGTTTCCAACAAACAAGCCAACAAACAAACAAGAAAGCACCGCCACCAGCTGCCCTCTCGCTCACTCATTCGGCTATTAGTGGCCGCAAGCAAGCCCATCAAGCAGCAGCGCATTATTGTTTCCATCGATTCCCACCACACGCGTCCATCCACACAAGTGAACAGACACCATGGGCAAGAAGGACAACTACCCACTGCTACAGCACCCGATCAGCGCCTCGCGCGCGTCCACGGCGTCGACGTCGACCACGAGCACGCGCTCGCTCTCGCGCGTGGCGTCCGAGGAGCTCGTCGTGCCGCCGTCAGACAACGTCAACTCGATCTACTACGGCGTCGACGCGTTCTCACCCACGCTCGTGGACTTCTACACGGTCGACCAGAAGCGCATCCTCTGGTCCTCGCGCGCGCACCGCAAGATGATGACGACGCTCTACCGCGCCTGGCACGGCAAGTGCTGGAAGCTCTACTCGCTCAGCTTCTGGGCCGGCGGCTTCGCGGTTCTCGCACACACGCTCTTCGTCATCGGCTTCATGGGTGAGGCTGTCGCGCACGGCGACAAGCAGATCACGGCCCACGGCTTCGTCGACATCCCGCTGCTCATCGGCGCGCTCTGCTTCCTTGTCTGGCACGTGCTGAGCTACTTTGAAGTGGTCAACTGCTGCCACAACCTCGAGGTGCGTCTGTTGCTTGCTTGTGTTGTGAGCCGTAGGGATATTACGCTAACTATTGTATGTGTACCTGTGCAGATCTGGCTGGACGAGTACCTGCACGGCAGCGAGCCGCTCCTGGACCGCCAGTATTTTGGCTTCTTCCCGTCGCGGATCGACTTTTGGACGGAGATCATGGGCATGCTCGGCGCCGTACTGTTGATCGTCTCGCGCTTGTACATCCTCGTGCGCTCGGACGGCACAAACTTTGGCGTGATCGACGTCGGCCGGTCCGAGTTCAGGCTCATCATGTTCTACTGGCTCCCGTTCTTCGCCGGCGCGTTCTGCATCCTCGTGAGCGCCTACCTCGCGCACGTCGAGGTCGTACACCAGTGGTTCTCGCTGCGCCTCACAACCCTCGAGACCTGGGTCACCGGTACGTGCAATTGCCATTATCCCACGACGACGTCTATTCTCACTGAAGTCAGCGACACAGTTACCTAAATCGTGGATCTCTTGTGAAATGTGTTGCTTTCTAGGCTTGAGCCTGCTGAGTGCAGTCGGCTTCTTCCTCGCGTCCACGCTTCAGTTCATGGACCCGTTCGCCGTGCTCTTTTCGTTCGAGGACTGCATGGTGCCCTTCGGCCTCGGCTGCTTCCTCGGACTCGCGTCGAGCTTCCTGAGCGTCGCGGAGCTCGAGCAGATCCACAAGCGTCACAAGCACCCGGAGTACGGTCTCCTTAAGAGCTCATCTGGCTACGGCAGCACGTGGTAAACAAACAAACGAGCCAACCAACAACTTCCACATAAGTAAGCTAACAAGAGAGAGGAGAGAGGAAGGAAGGAACAAGAGAGACAAGTCTATGTATTCTGTGCTTTGTTTTGTTGTTGTGTGTTTGTTACGCAAGCAGGGCTTTGAGGAAAATGCACTTGCTCTTGATCTCCGAGTTGCTCGGGTACGTGGCGAGCGCCTGCTCGACCACGGACAGGAACGGCTTGGCGACCGCACAGTTATCATCTGTGTCCACATGACATGCAATCGACACGTTTAGGGATCAGTCCCATCGCAAATAAATAGCTATAATACATGCGCTCCGCTTATTGGACGCACCTTGGTTGGAGCAGAACACGAGCAGCGCCCAGCAGCCCTCGGCCTGCAGCGCCTCGTTCTCCGGGTGCTTGGCCATGGCGGTGAGCACGGCCACGATCCCGCCTTCCTCGCGCACGAGACGCAGGTTTTGCTCTGTGCACAGTACAGACATCTCGTAAGTACATACACGTAAAGCAATTTCTGTCAGTATGTTGTTGGCATGCAAATGGCTCACCGCAGCGGAACGAGACGTTGCGCAGCGCGCGGCAGCCGTCCTCCTGCACCGTCCCGTTCTCAATGTTGCGCGTCATGGCGTTCGCGATCGCCTTGACAGCGCCGACCGCGCCCGCCGCTTCCTTGCCGAGTGCTATTGAAACATTCGTTGTAGTCCAAGGATGTTAGCAGTTTGCATTCGTCACACACAGGCAGAAGCAGAAATTTGAAAATGACAACGGACGGTTGTTGAACGTCGCCTGCGAGAGCTTGGAGAAGCCCTCGGCGGCAACGAGCGGCGAGTCGCTCTCGACCATCGCGATCGCCTCTTTCACCGCAGGCGGCACGACGAGCAGCGTCGCCGCCTCGCCGTCCTGCGTCTCCATGCGCGTCGTCGTGTGCACGCCGACCATCCCTGCTAGCCTGTTGACCAAATGGCTGGAAATCTGGCAAATTGGCTAAGATGCCGTGTTTGAGATGAAACAAATAGTCCCGTATTTTATGCGCACGAGGCAACAAACCAAGCAAAGCTAGGTAGCAGGAGGTCTGCGGGATTGCCCATTTGACAACTTAACGACCATAATTAAGTGCGAAAACGTCATTTAACTTGCGTTTAGTATGGTCATGAAGCCGCACGTAGAAACAAGGCGCAGGCATTAACACCATACTGAACGCAAGTGAGATGAGTTTTGTACTTAAGGTAAGTGCGATGCTCTTATTTGTCAACAACGACTTTTGTACTATGATTTTATCTCAATTGTGACACTCCTTTTGTCAGAAGCGACAGTTGATGGCTGACTTTTGCATGATCTTTTCAAGGTCACATTCGGTCGTATCCGAGAACAACAGGAAGCACACGCACGCAAAAGCAACAAGCACAGGAAGAAGCATGGGCAACAAGCACCCGAAGCCACGCGGAAGCTCGAACGCCAAGCGCGAAGACGTCCCTGGCGCACGTCCTCAGCAGCAGCAGCACAGTGCGATGCCGCCGGCCGCGCCCGTGTCCGCGGTGCAGTACGCGCCTCCTCCAGCAGCGGCGGCGAGCGGCAAGCCGCCCCGCCCGGCCGGAAACAGCTCCCACTTGGAGTTCAAGCTGCGCCAGCTGGACGTGTCGACGATCTTTGCGCCGCACGAGATCCAGGCGATCCGGAAGCACCTCGCGGGTCTGCTGGGCCAGAGTGAGAGCGACCTCGTGGTCATCCCCAAGGACGAGTTCTTCCGCTTCCTCGGCACCACGTCCTCGAGTCTCTACGTCAACCGCCTCTACACGATCTTCGACCTCTCGGGCAATGGATATGTACGTGCTATTGTGTCACGTGGCTGCATAGCTTGATGTCGCTGGGTCAATGAAAGGGGAGCCGAGCCAATCTGGACGATGAAGCCCCTCCCTTTGCCATGATCATGAAGCAGTGGGCTGATTTCTTGTTCTCCTTAACTGTGAGCAGGTCACGTTTGAAGACCTGATCAACGGTCTGTCGGTGCTCAACCAGAAGGCGACGCGTGAGCAGAAGCTCATGCTGTCGTTCCACCTGCTCGACCCGGAGGGCACGGGCTACATCACGAAGAAGATGACGACCGACATGCTGCGATCCTGTCTCGCGGAGTGCCGAGGTACGCTTCACATTGGACTCCTGATAGTACATTCCCATTATGCTCTACTCTATGCAGTCTCCTAACATAGCATTCTTGGTGATGTCTGATAATGCAGAGCTCGAGATTAGTCTCTCGGAGGAGCAGATCGCGCGCATCGTGAACTCGACGTTCGAGGAAGCCGACCTCGACCGCAACGGCCTCATCGACATCAACGAGTACCACGTAAGCCTCCGCACGCAGTAGTTTCTCTATTTGTTTTCTTATTCAAGTGTTCTAACGCAACGCTGTGATGTGTGTGGTGTTATGTTGCGTGGCGACTCAGGCGCTCGACGCCAAGCACCCGGGCTTGTCGGACTTCCTCACGGTCGACGCCTTCGGCGTACTCAGCCACCTGGAGAAAGTGCACTCGATGAGCATTACTGGCGGCGTCACGGCGGAATAAAGAACCTATAAGTCGAAGACGAGAATGGCGCAATATATCAATCCGTGGACAAATGTCGGTTGTTAGGTGAGAGCTCAGCAGGCCAAGCACAACAACCATATACCTGGACAAAAGAACTTTTCACTTTTCTATTGTTGCATGATTAGTGGATACCATGCACAAGTGGGTTGGTTTACTTGCTGCTGTCAGGGCCGGCTGGGGTCGTGCCCGTGAGGCCGTAGACGTCGATGTACGCCTGCTGCTTCTTGAGCAGGCTGAGCGAGATGGCGCTCTTCTTGATGCCCTGGCCCCACTTCTCGGCGAACACGACGGCCGAGGCTGGCGTTGGCGCTGGTGGCGCAGTCGCCTTCACGAGCTCTGGGACGGCTGGACTGGCCGCGGTCTTCTGCTGCGTGGTCGGCGGGGTGGCAACGGGCTCCTTCGAGGCCGGCGGGGTGGCGACGGGCTCCTTCGTGGCCGGCGCGGCCTCTTCCTTCTTTGGCTCTGGAGACTTGGCGGCTGGCGTGGCGGCTGGCGTGGCCACGGTGTCGCTCGCCTCAACCTTGTAGTCGGCGAGGCCCGCGAGGTACTCCTCCTCATCGCAGACGACCATCATCGGCTGGCCCACAGCGATGTTCTCAGTGCCTTCGGGCACCAGGATCTTGGCAAGCCACATGTCGTCCGTGGCTTCGTAGTCGACGACCTGTGAGTAATAAAAGCGCAAGCAGCACATTCAGTATGCCACTTTCAGCATAGCTAGCAGCACAAGAAGAGCCCATTCACGTAGCCACACGCACCGCCTTGTCGGTCTCGATCTCGCAGATGATGTCGCCGGCCGTGATGCGACCGCCCTCCTTCATGCGCCACTTGGCGAGGTTGCCGCTCTCCATCGTAGGAGAAAGCGCTGCGAACACACACAAAAAGGTTAGCGCACAATGAGGGCATACAAATATCCACTCTCAATGAATCCATCCACGCGCACTCTGTCGCACGCGTCCAGCGGACATCACGCCCGTGCACGTGCACGAGACAGAAAATGAAGTAGTTGCCAACAAACCTGGGAGTCCGACGAGCTCGTGCGGTGGGTACGACGCGAAGCAGCGCTTGGCAGTGACGATGGCAGCGGCACGGCGCGCAGGAAGGGCGGAGCGGAGGGCGTGGCGGAGCATGTTCTAACTGTAGGGTAGAGATGAGAGGGACTGGGGTGCTTCTCTCGCTTGTGGATGGCGCGTTTGGTAGTGAGCGTCGCAGCGAGCAGCTCTTGTGTGTCATGCCCACACACCAAGCACCAAGGCGACCAGGAAGCAAAACGAGGCACATGCCCATCCTCGTTTTCTTCCCGGTCACCTTGGATAAGGTGTTTCTGTTAAGTACGATTTTGATGGATGAGGTTATTGACAAAAGCGGGTGATGGTAAGTCTGGAAATTGACTACCACGAACAAACACAAAATGAACGACGCTTCGATTCGCAAAGCGATAGAGATTTGCCTGCTGCCTGTATGCCGATGCAGCTGGTTGCCGGTGGTTCTCTAGCTGCGGAACGAGCGCGAGAATTGCTCTCGGGCCGACGCAAACGCCTGCGCAATTGCAGCAAGAACGACGTGAGAATGAGTTCATTCGATGGCAGAATACCAGAGTTGAGTCAAAGGCGCACCTGTGAGATCGTGAGCTCACCGATCGGCACTTCGTTGTCGATACCCTGTTGTTTAGATGAGCACGATACATCAGCTGTCAGTTTTAATGAGGCTGCGATAAACAACAAGCGCAATGAGGTGTTTCAACGACAAGCGTACCCGCATCAGCACGCGGTTCGAGATCGACGGCGTGTCCAGCTCCAAGATAATGCTGCACAAGCGGAGATCGCACGACGGTTAGCTCGTAGAGAAGGATCGCTGTATCGTAAGCATAACAAAACAGACTCACCCTCCGTCGACGACTTCATCAAACGTCAAGAGCACCAGCTCGATGTTATCCAGGATCACGTGACGATCCATTCGGCCCCTGGAATTGAGCATAGAGCCACGTTACGTTAGACAACGGCAATCTGCGCAAGTGAGGGCGACAAACGCTAACAAACGTACTTCAACAGGCTGCTCGCAGCTTCAAACGTGGCGTCCAGAACGCTCAGCAGAATCAGTTCACTCTGCACACACAATGAGAGCAGCAAGTACAGGCAACAGAAAGCACACGCGAGTCAGTGCTAGAGTACCTATTGATACAGACTACAGGCAGGTGTAACGTACCTCGTGCGCCGAACCAATGACGTGCATCGTCACGTCTGAGCCGCTTCGGTACACGCTCACGATGTTGTCGATCAGGATGATCTCAGCTGCGTATTATACAGGACACACGCGTCCAAGCCACATAAACGAAACATGAGCTCTTCATCTCGGTTCAACACGCTGAGCAAGGAGCTGCTTTCTCTTGCGTACCTTCAATTCGCGGGTTCGAGTTCTTTGTCTTGAGGTAGAGCTTCTTCTCGAGCGCGAGCTGGTCCTTCGCCGTCGGGTACGACTTGTCATAGTACTTGGCGCACACGCGGTTGCCATCGCTGTCCAGGATGAAGATCGCTTTCACGGTAGGAGACGCCGCCTAAGCACCATACACAACAGACAGAGAGAGAACAGCGTAAGACGAAGAGCTCCTCTCGGTCTTCTACGAGCGCAGGACGGAAAGTGCCATCGCTGTGGAGCACGAAGAGGGACAACAGCATCCACGCATCCTGCAGATGCACTGAACAAGTCATAGAGCGAGACACCGAGTGCCTTTGCTCCCCCTCGCACACATCCTACAGCGTCAGAGAGCGTCCGTACCTTGACCATTTTGCACGTGTTTGCTTTGTTTTTCACCTCACGGAAATGTGGGGGACCCGCATTCTGCGGCAAAAAAGATTCCCTTGTTAGGACAATTTTGAAGTCAAAATTGACCAAAATTGTTCTCCTTGGACTCTTATTTTGCATTTAGAATTGGCTTTCGAGAGCAAAAAACGAAGCTTTGTGGTCCGCTGCATGTCGTGGAGTGCTCCAACAGTTACTCTATGTCTCCCTAATTCAATGCCAATTAGTGCTGGTGCTTATCGCAGCCTCATTGCATCAGGCCTCTCCCCAGCGTAGCCTGTAGCTCCAAGCACTCACCCATCTAGTCCAAGAGCAGCTATGTGCTCTCACCCTTCTAATTCAGAGCCAGCAGCAGGCTCCGAGTGTGTCAACGTGGTTGTGAGCATGAGGGAAATGGTCGTGAACTTCATGCCCGTATGGGAATTTCTTCAGCGCTTTGTTTCCACATAAGAAGACCTATAGACACTTTCGTTGAGCGCACTAGAGTAATAAAAAGGCAAATGCATACACACTGACTGATAGATAATCTCCTCAGTCTCTTCTCTCACTTCTCTTTCTTTCCTTGGACCAGGTTGATAACTTCAGTTCGTAGCTGCTCACGTGAACCGCACGTCGTGGTCTGGGTTGAAAGGCGCTGTCCGTCGATCGTCCGAGCCGGCGAAAGTGCCCCCGCGCTGCGTGCTGAAGTCGGCTTGGTCGAGCACGTCGATCAGAGCGGGCAGGCTTCGCTGGTACTGCAGCGTGTTTTGACGCATGTGGCTGCTCAACGCGAAGATGCGCGACATCTTTTGCTGGAAACGGAACTTGTACGGCTTGGGCGGCATCGCGGATACGCCGTCGGGGTCTTTTCGCTTGATGTAGCACTTGTAGAATCGCTCCATCTTCTTCTCCATGGTCCTGTTTGACCATTTGACAGCAAACGCAGCAAGTAACCGTTAGACGAGCTGAAGAAAAGGACAATAGAGTACAAGGAGCACTGCCGAACGTACCACTGCTGCAAGAAGTCGATGATGCCAAACTGGTACAGCGATGGCCCCGACACGCTCGTAGCAACTTGCGTGAACAGAGTCTCGTCCTGCTTGCCCATCGCTGGACGTGGTGGCAGCAGGTCGCTGGTGTCCACCAAGTACTCGGAGCTCTGCACTCCCATGAGAAGACTGTAGTCCATGATCCCTTGCTCGCACAAGAAGTCACTATCCTTGTGGATCTGGTCGTAGATCTTGTGCGCTTGATTGGGATCAATGCGAATCTGTACCAAAGAAGCATTCGGATCAGTCATGTGTGTCGTCGAGCACGGCAAATGAGAAATGGCTTGCACGCACCTTGGTCATCAAATCGTTGTCCTTTAGCACAATGTTCGGCTCGTGGAAGTTGAGTCCATCACCACACTCCTGGTTCCGCGTACTTCCGAAGGTGTACGCCGCGTTGCAGTAACGGCACGTCGTCTTGTCACCAGGGCGAGGAACCTTTGCGTTACGATCGATCCAGGAGCCCTTGATGTCGTAACGGTGGTGGATGACCTGTTTTAGACAAATTGGTCACATCCGAGTCAGCATGTCGACAAACACTTGTTGATATGGGTTGGTGAACTTGCTCACCTGAGTGTCTGCGAACAGGTTTCCCATCACGACAAAGTAGTACATCTTGCCGTACAAGTCGACGGCGTGGCAGCCATAGAATCGCGTCAGGAGAGTGTTGTAGTTTGCCACTATGTACGCCTCATAGTTCGGGCCGATCTTGCGCAGGAACGTGCACTCTTCCGGCGACATGGTCTTACAAATCAAGCGCTCGTCACCAGTGAAGAACATGAAAGCGCCACTGCGACCTTCACTGAAGCGTTCCTGTGATGACAGAGAAAGAAAGCACGAGTTAGCAACTGGATTCATCATATCGTTGTGAAGCGAAGCTGCTTTGCTCGTCGTACCTTTGTGGTCGCTCCAAACATCTGGATGTACTCCGAGTCACTGATTCCGGACGACAAGCGGACATTCCGGAACGCAGAAGGACAGAACGACCAGAACTTGATCGATTTTCCCTATTGGAGTAAGAAAACAGAAGTTAGATATCCCACTCCGTGAATGGGAATGACGATTCCTAGCGGTTATTGAAGAATTGCTTACCTTCTCGCCTTCGCCCGAGATTGGGATCGTAATGAGCTCATCTGCGACGGCTCGAACAGACTCCTTGATTCCAGACGTGGTGTAGTACAAGATCTCCGATCGCAGCGCCGTGTTCACCTGAGGACTCAAGTCAACATCGACGTCGGCAGATTCTTGGCCACGGTTGGTGCGGCCGTGTGTAGTCCGTCTGTTGTTATTCGCAGAGTAGCCACGTCAGAAAAATGCTGCTCAAACAGGAAAGGAATCAAATAGGTGAATGAAGGTTACCTTTCGATGCTGTTCACCGCGAACCAAATCACGTAATCCAAGTAGCCTTTCGACGAGATCAGGAAGGCAACAAGCTGACGGAGCACTTGCGCGATCGCTTTGGAGTCCGAGGAGTCGCTCCTCGTCCCGACAAAATACGCGCACATGTACAGCAGAAGCAACAGCAACCAGTAGAACACATAGGCACCAACGAAGCTATTCCAGCAACCAAGACAAATATCACAAAACCCCGTCAGTCAGTACTCATCCAGCTATGCACCACTCACGGCGAAGGAAGAATCCCAGGCAATCTGACTCACAATGTAATGAAGTTGAGCACGCGAAGACGAATGTTGTACGTCTTCGGCACACCACGGAGGTACAAGCGATGCCACGCCAACGTCAGCACACTGTGTTCATAGCATTCAGACACAAGTGGTTAGCAAGCATACTGTCTAGCAGGAGATTCGACAACCAGAGACGTACCACACGCAGACGAACACCACCAAGATCACGAAGCTGTAAATCAGGATCCACGGCCTAGAGATTTCGAAGACACCAATCAATATACACACACGAGCGTTAACTTTGGTTGATAGATTCCCGCCATTCAGAAACTAGCAATAATTTGCTGTGTGTCTCACCACTGTTGCGCGTTCAAAAAGCTCGAGTTTGTGTTGCACATCTGGACTCCCTCAGCACACGTTTTGCCCGT
Source organism: Globisporangium alternatum (assembly GCA_023334315.1). NCBI lineage: Eukaryota > Oomycota > Peronosporomycetes > Pythiales > Pythiaceae > Globisporangium > Globisporangium alternatum. The sequence continues at coordinate 13,725 of JAASGT010000309.1, read as the reverse complement.
CTCACAGCAGATTCTCGACGACGCCAAGCAGAAGCCAACGACAGCATCAATGTCCGAGTTGTACTTGACCGACTGTCCGTCCACCGTGAAGAAGCCACCGGCACCGCTCACGCCGTACGTGATGGCGCCCATGACAATGCCTGGAAGTGGACACAGAGACAGATCGATCATTAATCAACTACATTCCTAGAGATAAACCCAACCAGAAGACGTTCTTTGTGACAGCACATTTCCGCTCTTACCTCCAAGCCAGACCCACAGGTGGTAGAACCGCATGAGGCGCTTGTAGCTGGTGAATGGACTGGTGAGCTGGTGTTTCACAGCAAAATAAGCACAAAAAGTGAGTCAAGCGAGCATGGTGGCGTCACGCAGGTCGGTGATTTGACGAGCCGCTCACCGAGAAGAAGAGGTCGCATGCCATGACGAGACCCCAGGCTTCGGACGTGAAGAAGAAGAACTCGGTGATGCCCGCGAGTCCGCGGCAGTTGGTGTTGTCGTTGCTCTTCGGGTCAAAGTTCACGAGCACGTTGAGCAGCAGACACACCGCTAGGAACATGCTGAGCACGGATCGGATGTGTACAATCGGGTTCGGGTGCTGGTGCCAGTGCTTCTTGCGGTAGTAGGTCATGACGACTGCCGAGCCACAGATGATCGTGTTCACGGAACCGGCGATGAGCCCCGTCCAGCGATAGTCGTAGAGAGCGATCGAGATGCCGAGAAACGCCATCGTGAGGCAGCAGCCGAGCAGCTGCGACTTGCGGTTCTCAAACCAGCGGATGCGCGCGTTCGAGACCGACTGCGCGCGGCCGCGGAACTGCGACGTCATGTCCTTGTTGATCACGCGGATGATGTTGTTCTGCGTCGCGCGCGGGGTCGTGATCAGCGGCTGCTGCGCCGACGTGCTCGTAAGCGGATCCGCGTTGTTCACGCTCGAGTTGCTCGGCGCGTAAAAGTTGTTGCTACTGCTCCCGTTCTCGGATGGCGTGTAGCGCATCGTGCGGCGGAAGCCTCCCGTGGGGCCGACGCCGCTGAACGGCGGCTGTTGGTTCGAGTCGCCATTCATAAAGCCTGAGCCTGTTTGGATCTGGCGCATAGCCGGCTCGCTCTCGCCCGTATCTGGCGCGTTGTGGTAGGGCGGCTCCATGACGTAGACCGAGGTCGAGGGCGGGCTGAGCTGGTTGATGTACGGATGCTCCTCTCCGAGTACAGGCGTGCCGCGACGCTCTCGAGACGACTGGTTGCGCCCGCTGTCCGTGCGGGGCATCCCTCTTTCGCTGGTGACGTCAATCACACACGTACAGTCACAGAGACAGCGTACACGTACAGAGTCACACAGATAGACAAGTGTCTGACGCCTGCCTTCCGCGCCTTCCTTCGCTGTTACTGAACGAGCCAATTGCGCGAGTGTGGGCAAAAAAGACAGTCAGACGGCGCGCTCGATAATAAACACGAGCGAGGTCCGCCATCACTGGCGCGACCTTCGCGCGACATCCACAGACGCCACTTCTGGCTCTTTTCTCAAAACGCTTAAGATTGCGAGAAGGCGTCATCAACAATGATAAAGTGATGTTGCGCGAATGTGAACAGAAGTGCAGCACAAGGTTGCAGTTCCTTTTTTGGGATGTGGTGGATTCTTTTGATTGTGGCTTCCCGCTAGCGATCCATACTGAGCGCAAGTCTATTTGCGGTTTGTTTGTGGGTGTCCTGAGCGGACAGTGAGCACTCTCCACTTGAGTTGACGTGAATGAAATGGCACCGTTCGCTTGCTCTTTTGGAAATGGCGAGGAAGCACTCGGGAGTCCAGTACCAATCTCAATATGTCGCTGAGTGAGTGTGCAGTGGTGGTTGTCGCACTGCAGTACGCGTGACCAAGGAGATCTTTCCACTGCGACGACTTCCTTCCATCGTCATGAGCTCAAGTGGACCCACCACTCAACAGCATGATGGAAGGAAGTCGTCGTGCGTTCAATAGTCCGTGTTCGTTTGGTGCAACGCCTCGACTCCGATATCCAGTAGCGACCCACAGCAAACATGCGGTGCGCAGAGGTTACTGATTAACGCGAATTCGTGCACGGGGACAGAGTTCGCTCGTTGTTCAGCTAGTCAAGTTCGCCGCTTCGAGCATTTCTCGTCGACTTCAACCAAACCTCTCCACAGACGGCCTATAGATTCTGCTCATGCAGTATGCTAATGAGTGGCCGTATACATCTAGCGTATGTGGTACACAACCTTCGTCTGCAATGACGCCATGACGTCATCCTCTTTTTACATGGAACCCAGCTGGTAATTACGGTTGAGCCAATTGGCTGAAGGCGTCGATGCGATGACGGGAGAGTAAATAGCAGAATAAGGATCCTAAAGAGCTCATTTATACAGGAAGTAGAAAATGAGCCAAAAGAGCTTTACCCAAATAATGTGGCTTCCATTAACGTTGCCTAATGGAGCTTATGTATGGATGCCTGATGCCCAAAGCAACCTGGATTCTAAATAGTTTAATGTGTATCACACATGTAGACCGTCCATGGTCGTAGCTCATGGTACAGGGTCCGATTCCTGAAATAATGCTTCAAAAATATCCATGTTGGTAGAATCCCTTCAATGACGAGGAGCTCCAATTCTTGCGAGAGCAAAATGCGCAGTCACCACAGCAAACGCTTCAGGATCCCAGCACGCTTTTCATAAAAATCATGCCACCTGCACACGCCAGATCGGAATTTAACGCGCCTCGGGTAAGCAGAGACCACCGCCACATACACTCGACACCACCATGTCCCCTCCCCCGCAGAACGGCAAGAAGGTCGGCCCGCGCGACCTCGTGAACGGCGGCGTGCTGCAGTGTATCGAGGCGGCGACGCTCGGCATGCCCTTCGAGGTCTGGAAGACGCGCATGGGCCGCTTCCGCAACGAGAACACGATCCAGGCGTTCCGCAATGTGATGCGCGACGGCGGCGGCGTCTCGGCCTTCTGGGCCGGCACGGGCCCCAAGATGGTCGAGTCCGCCACCAAGGGCGCGATCCTGCTCTACTCGAAGGAGGCGATCTCCGACTCACTGCTCGCCGCAGGCATCGGCAAGACCCCCACGGGTTTCTTGGCTGGCGCCGGTGGCGGTGTCTGCCAGGTCGTCGTCATGGGCCCATGCACGTTCCTCGTCACGGCCGCTGTCACGGGCGACAAGTCGATCACGACTAGCCAACGCATCAAGAACGTCTACGGCGCGCACGGCATCAAGGGCTTCTACCCGGGTGGCACTGCCATCGCGTTCCGCCAGGCGACCAACTGGGCGTCTCGCCAGGGCTTTACCGAGCTGGTGCGCGAGCAGTTCAAGCTGCGTCTGCACGGCGACAAGGACGCCAAGCTCACGGTCGCGCAGGAGGCTGGCGCCGGTATCGTTGGTGGCGCACTCGCGTGCTGGAACCACCCGTTCGAGGTTGCGCGCATCCAGATGCAGTCGGCGGCGGATCGCGGCGAGCCCAAGCAGAACATGATTCAGGTCTTCCGCACGGTCGTCAAGGAGCAGGGCTATGGCGGCCTCTTCAAGGGCATCATTCCGCGTCTGGGCCTCGGCATCTGGCAGACGCTCTTTATGGTCACGGGCGCCAAGCTCGTGCGCCAGGCGCTTGAAGACAGCAAGCAATAGAGAGTGAGCACAGTCGTTTTGGCCGCATGTCGTGAAAATGAATCTGTTTTTGTACTTTGTGTTCACTGGTCTTGCCTTCATCTTCTATGAGCGGGCGCTATGAAGGAAATGCTATGGGCTGGTGCTGATGCGTCACACAAAGACTCACATGTCGGATCGCAGGATCTCGCGCAGACACATGGTCGCGAACGACCCGCTCGGCAGCGAGAACGACGTGCGCAGCAGTTGGGCGTCTATGCGTTTTAGTACCACGACAAACAGATATCAGCATTTAACAACTTCAGTTTCACACGTCACAGGTCACACGTCACAGATCACGCACCCGACTCAAACAACCATTCAAGATCCTTCGGAAGTGCCACCAGCGAGCGGTACGAGCCTTTCACGTGGCCCGTCTCGGTCAGGAACGCCTTCGTGCCGTGCTCTTCCATCAGCTATACAAGTCATGCAATCACAGTGTTCGTCAGCCAGCCATGGCAGCACTCAATAATGTCCCACACGCCAATCACTCTCACCTTCATGTACTGACTGCTAATCTCGTTCGTTGGGTAGCGAGCGTTCGTTCCCACGAGCGGCAGGATCACCAGCGCCAGCGGGTTCGCGCTCTCTTCATTGAGCTCCAGCGCTTGTTCTTTTGAGAGAGCAACCACACCATTCGTTTCAAGATCGCGCACGAGATCGCCTTCGACCAGCTTTGCGCCAAACATTCGCAGACGCACAGACGCCATCTTGTTGAACAAAAAGCTCTGGTACGCGTGCATGTACATGAGCCGACGCGAGAACGACACGTTGTCGATCGCGCGGTCGAACGCGTCGAGACCATAGCGCTTCAAGCCCTGTGTTTCACAAACCAAAGCCAAGATACACATTCTTAGCCAACCGATAAGTTCACAACTCGTAACCATCGCACGGAGCATACCTGAAGAACTGAGCGCTCCAGGTTCATGTGCGACGGCATCAGCTTCAGCGCTGCGTCCACATTCCTAGTGTCCAGATACGCTCGCTTTGCAGCCGCGACGGTCTCGGGCTCGCGCTCGCCGGGTGTCAGGATCAGCGTCACAGCCTCTTTCCAATTGCCCGCGAGCATCTGCTGGCCGATGTGGTACGGGCGGATCTTTTGGCTCGGGTGGCCCACGCGCTGGAAGCCAAAGTAGTTGATAAAGCCCCGGTGCTTGACAGCCGCGATTCCATGTGCAATCGCAGCCTGCGCGTCTGCGTCACAGGCGATGTCACGGATCGAAATCGTGAACCTGTTGCCATTCGCGCTTCCCAGAGCCTGGGCAATAGTAAGACAATGTCAGGATTTGCTCACATACATCCCCGAATCAACGAGGCCAGAGTCGTACCAGAGGCGCGGCGGCAAACTCGAGATTTCCCACTTTAATCCCCGAGAACTCATGGTTCTGGTCACTGTTGACCGCGAGCAGCTCCTTCGGCTCGATACCCTGCACGACCACGTGCTGAAAAGTAATCGCAGCCTTGTCTTTGATACCAGCGTACGTGAACGCCGACAGCGGACGCTTGAGGTCGCGCGAGAGCTTCTCAAAGCACGCAAAGTGCTCCGTGTTGGTCTGTATCCAAGCGGTAAAGGGCATTCATTGGATCAGCGCGCTATATAACAACGCTAAAACAGGTGAGCGTCTCTGAGTACCTTCTGGAGCACAAACTGGAGGTACACCTCCGGCTGCGAGCGCTTACGCTTCTTCGTGTTCCTGTCTGAGAAGAGCACCACGAGCTTCTGCACCGCACCGCGCGTCTCAGTCTTGGTCTTGAAGCACGACGAGTGCTTGGAGATCAGACGGTGCAGCAGCGTGCGCGCTTCTTTCGAGTCCTCGTGGATGAGCTCCACACCTGCAACGTGGACAAGCAGACCCAGTAGCTTTACTTAGTATCTCGCAATGCGATACAATGCATGACGACGTATTGACACAATACCTTTCGATGCGTTTGCATCCGCTGCGCCTTTGCGCAGATAATCGAGCAGGAGCACGCAGTTGGCCACTGACATGCCTCCAGAGCGAAACTTCTTGTACATCGGGTCTAAAAGAACGTGGATCTGAGCAGCGCTCTCTGGGTCTTCCTGCTTGCGCATCTTGCAGTCCAGCCCAGGATAGCAGTTCTACATAGCAAGTAAAGTTATAAGATGACGAGGAAGTCCAAGTTGTCAACAGCTCGCTATCGTACCTGAATGCAAACTTGCACGAACACCCGGTCTCTGAACTCTGAAGGCGCATCAATGAAACACTCGTCCAGCGTCTCCTGGGCGATGGCCTCAATGTCGCACGCCTTCGCGTCGCCGATCGTCTCGCTCAGCGCTTGTTGCCACCCGTTCGGTGGCTCGTCGAACACGAGCTTCTCGTTCTTCTGCGCTTTCTTGGCCTGCTCTTCGAGCTTGTGCTGGACCACAGCGTCTCGCTCATCGCTGGTCGGGATACGATCTGGATCATTGCGGAACGTTACGATCTTGTCGGTGGCGTTGATCTCCTGCACGACAAAGTCTTCGGGTCTGTTGTCATGATGTGCCGTCCACACGTTTTGGCTTTGTCAGTCCCACGTTTGCGTTACGAAAGCAGCCAACGCCACACAGTGATACGCACATGTAAGCGATAGCAACTGCATGCGACTCACTTCTCTTTTAGAGCGCCCGTGACCCGAGGCCGCTGCGCGTCCAGGAACTCTTCGATGCCCACGTCCGCGCCATCGACCATGTCCGCCATCTTTATTATTGCCTCGCTTTTCAAATCGCTGATCAAAACCATTATAAGTTAATGTGGTCCACTCTATTGCGTATTAACCATCACTCTAGAGTTGACAACCCTGTGACACTCCCTTGTCATCCTGCAACAGCGGAACCTTTCCTTTTTTGAAGCTCCTCATTTAGAACAAGCGGTTAACACCACAAGACGACGATTCGATCAGGCCGCCGAGTTCACATCGCGCCCGTCCGACTGCTGCTCGCTTGCTGTCCGTCTCCAGTCACTACGTAGCTAGCGCTCGCACACTCACTCAACCGCCAATTCCCCTTGCATCGCGCCGCCCATGCCAGTGACCATCGCCGACTCGTATCGCGCGCCGCAGCAGCCCGCGAGCAGCTCCCAGAACGACGTCAGTGGCGACTACAGCCTCTTTGACGTCGACATGGACACGCTGGAGGTGGAACTGCATTCGCTCTCAGAGGACGACCTTCAGCAGCACACTGTGCAGAGCAGCGATACCGCGGCGACTGCGTACTTTCTCGGAAATGACCCGCGGTATTACCACAACCAGTACCTGCATCTCGACGGCCCGCCCGTAACGACGTGCGGTAATGGCCACGACCACACCGAGTTTGACGAAGAGCGAAGTATGAGGCGACAGCTCTCAAACAGTCGTATCGAAGCCAAAGGACGCGCAGCGCTCCACCATGCGTGCGAGAGCTTTCGCGACTCAGTGCTGGACCTCTACGCGGCGAGCAAGATCTTTGGCATCCACCTGGTCACGTTCGAGAGCTTGTTCGTCGTCATGAGCTCGCTGCTCGCGACCACGGGGTACTACCTCTACAGTGAGAGCCGCGGCGAGAAGAGCTTTGGCGCGAACATCTCGTGGATGATCGTGTCGTTCGCGATCGTGGCGCCCATGATTATGCAGATCAAGCAGGCGTTCACACGCCGCGAGCTCGCCTTGGACGTCCTCGCAGAAGGTAAGCGCTCGTTTCTCTAGGCTTCACTGGGTCAACGGTGTCTCTGCTGTGTCTAGACTTCTCGAGACTGACTGGCATGACCTTACGTGTGTGTATGATCACTAACAGCCAAGGCGCTGTTCGCCAACATCCTGCTCGCGAACGCCCTCTGGAACTGGGGCGATAACGGTCGACAGAAGTTGCCGGGCGACCACGCAAAGAAGACGAAGAAGCTGTTGGTGTCCGTGCTGCGAAACATTTGCACGATCCTTTTGTTGCCCACGCTGACGCGAGGCCGCCATCGGCTCACGATGCATGGACGCCACATTGCGTCACGTTACGAACACATTGTGGAAAAATTGCAGCTGCAAATCATGACGGCGTTCAGGCACCTGCACGAGCAGGTGGAGATCATGAAGAGCGCTGGGCTTCCTGCGAACGAGGCGTCGCGTATTAACCAGTATCACTGGCTGCTGCAAGCGCGTCTCGAGAAGCTTCAGAACATCAAGGTGCGCAAGTGTAGCTCTTGGGACAGCCTGCTTTTATGCTCTCGGCTCACCCGTGCGGCCATTATCCTTGTTGCTGCAACAGTTCTACCGCACGCCCCAGGCCACTCGCTCGTTCACGCGACTGTTCATCCTCGTGTTGCCGATCTTCTACGGCCCGTACTACGTCTACCTCATGCGCGGTGACGAGTACCAGTCCATGAGCTTCGCGTTCTGCCTCGTGCTGAGCGCCGTGACGAGTCTCACGATGATCGGCATCTTCAACGTCGAGATCGCGATGGAAGACCCATTCGCAGGCGGCGGCATGGACGGCATCCGCGTGCGCGAGGCGTTCCAGCTCGTGCACAGCATGCTGGACGTCTGCTGTAATGAGAAAGTCAGTAACTGAGACCTAGGCGTTCATTATCAACGCCAGAAGACAGCTAGGTAAGCCAGTACTGGCGAGTAGTACATAGACGTATAGACAGCTATATTAAAATGCCTATCACCACAGCTTTCTAGAGCCACAGTGACAGCAAGCCTTTTCCTCTAAAACGACAGCGGCTCTTCGTCCTCGTCCTCATCTCTCAGCCACGGATGGTGCAATGCGCCCGCGACCGAGATGCGCGCATTTGGGTCCTTCTTCAGCAGTTTCATAAGCAGATCACGACACGCTGGCGCCACGTTGCGCACGCTGGCTGGTGGCAGGTCCGTCTCGGCGTCCCACTTGGTGATCTCGTCAAAGAGTTCCTTGGTGCTTTCGGCCTCGAACGGCAGCCTCCCGTACAAGAAGATGTAGAGCAGGATGCCCGTGGCCCAGACGTCCACTTTGAACGGGTCGTAGGGCACCCCAGAGCAGCACTCCGGAGCGACGAACTGGTACGTACCCACTGTGTCCGACACCAGGTGTGTGGTGGCAGCAGTCTCTTCATTACTGCTGGTGCTTGTTGTATTCGGGAGTACCTTGGCGCAGCCAAAGTCCGTGAGATGACAGCGACCAGCAGTGTTCAGCAGGACGTTCCCGGGCTTGAGGTCGCGATGGCACACGCGCCGGCTGTGCAGGTAGTTGAGGCCGCTGAGGATGTCCCGTACGTGCGCCTTGGCCCAGGCGTCCGTGAGCACGCCACCGGTCAATGGACTCGCGAACTGCTTCGTCTCGGCATCGAAGACCATGCACTGCCCACGTGCCATGACCTCGAGCACCATGTAGACCTTGTCGCTGCTCTCGCTCTCGATCACTTCAAAGAGTAGCACGATGTTGCGGTGGTAGAGCGTGCGCATGATCGCGATTTCGTCGCGCACATGGTCCAGCGCCGTCACCACGCGCATGCGCGTCGTTGTACCAGCAGCAGCTGCTGTGTCCCCTTTGTCACTGCTATCGCTATGAGCTGCCCCACTTGTCTGCGGCGGCTCAGCGACGTACTCTTTCATCTTGAGCAGTGCCTTCTTGGAGAAGATTTTGATCGCGAACTGTCGTCGCTTTGGCTCAGCAGCTACAGCTACAGACGCAACAGACGCGCCATTCATAAACGCTGGTGGCGGCGGCGGCGGTCCCAGCAGATCACTGGCTGCTTCTAATGCTGTTGACTCGGTCGTGACGACAGGCGCCACCGTGGCGACCGCAGGGATGCGCTCACAGAGCTTCACTTTGCCGAACTGGCCCTGCCCGAGCGTCTGCAACAGCTCATAGTTGTTGAGCACCTTGCGCCCGTCACGCGTCTTGCGCTTCTCCACCACGGGCGTCTCCACGATGTTCCACTTGGCCATCTTTCCACGCTGTTGTGTCTATTGCATGGTTTGTCCTTACTGTTGTGCCGGCCAATGAACCTCGAGCGGACTTTTGTGTAGGATGGCGGTGATCATCAAAAGTAGGACCGACAGTTAGATAGGGTAAAAATTTCCTCAGATTCCAATTTTGAAGTCGAAAACTCTACATTCGGTCTATTTTGCACTCAATTTTGCGGTTCAGAAAGTGACCTTTATCTTTGCTCAAGTTGGATTAAGGAACGAATTGTGGCACATGATTGGCCCACAGACCAAAATATATGTTATGATGAAGTTTCTGACCTCGTAATATAAACTGGGTATCACTGTGTTGCATGGCCAATCGGCAGTCTGTATGACTAGTTTAAGCCAATTAACCCTTTTGCAAACATTCGTACTTTATAAAGGGGTACGGTATTACTTTTATTCAAGATTAAAACCCACCTCTGATACTAAGTTAAAGAGACAACTAATTAGATTGCTTGCATTTTAAAATTAATGTTGATTTTTGATAACAAAAAGTTGTGTTAGGGCACCCGCACCGGCTCTGAGTAAATTTTTAAGTAAGTAAATAGATTGCACCCGGATATAAATTTCGGCAGGTGCTTTAGTTCGAGAGATACTCAAAAGTGGTTTTTGTGCTTTTTTGTATGGGAGAGCGAACTATCCCGAATTACATCTGCTCAAAAGTAATCGCGGTATGGCCTTCTTCTAGCACGTGAGTAAAGGTGTCCTGCAAGAATGAATACTTTTTGAAAGCTATTTACTTACTCACAATTTACTCACCACCCGTGCGGATGCTCGTAAAGAAGTATTTTTGTAAAACGAATAAATTTTACACATTTGATGGGGTTGTTTCGCGACACGTTTTGAAACAGAGCTCGAACGTGTAAAATTTGCACGCCTGGACGCGAAAGGGTTAAAATGCATATGTTGCCTTTTTCTGCCAATCAGAATACTTTGCAATTTTTTATGGCCCTTGAAAACGGTACGGTCGGAGGAATTATGTTCAGTCAGAATCTTTTGCCAATACGACACATCCAATACAAAAGCCCATATACTTCGATATTTTTTAATAGGATGATGGTGATTCTGATCTGTGTTGGGAACACATGTGTCGAGAAAGTGCTGTAGTCTGTCTAAAACGTGGACACCACGCGTCCCGACGTCTGTGAATGGCATATTCATGCGCTCACTTTCAGATCGAGCTCTACGCGGCCACGACCGCATCATGTCCCTCTCCCGATTGATCCCAGAGAATACGAAGCAGGCGCAGAAAACGGCGCTCAAGTCGTTCGAGCGCTTTTTGTCGCTTAAGAGTACACCCACAGCAGTCATAAAGGCCACCTATCCAAAGACAGCGCAGGTAGTGCTCTTTGCTTCGTATTAGAAAAATATGCGATGTTCTTAGCGCTTCAAGAGGGCAACCAGGGAAAGGTTCTTGCACGAAACACTGTGCTCTCCTACTTCGGTAACGTAATCAACTGGCTGCTGGACAGCTACGCAACACAGGGCAAGTTGGTCGATCGTCGCTTGCAGCGCATACAAACAACCCTCGACAAGCACTGCGCGCGCCGAAACGGCGGTGTCCTCGTTAAGAAGGCGCCAGACTGCACCAAAAACGACCTCAAGACACTTGTTGAAGCATCGCACACGCACGCTGGTAACCCAGACGACTACCTCGACTCCGCGCTGCTCGTACTCTTGTGGTATCTTTTTGGTTGGAGCTCAGATGCGCTGTTACTCAAAAGTGAGCTCGTTCTCTCCGGGTAAGTAACATGCGCAATACAATCTTGTGTGTTCACTATTTTGTATCAAGTGATACGTGTAAATGTGTTGTCAGGAGAAGTGCTGTTCCTGCGCGTCAATCGATGCAAGGCGTCAACCGAACAAGGTATCTCACTCTTCCAAGACGCCGACCCGTATCTCGCGTGTCCGGTGCATGCAACTGCAATCGCTCTGGCGATGCACACCCACCCGTGCAAGCGCATCATCCACCAAGTTCCAGGCGAGATCGAGCACCTAGATCGAAATGTTGAAGCGAAATGTTGAAGCGGAGCTCGATTTGCTCCAGCAACTCGTTGAAGCGCTGGAGCAGGAAGTAGACTGTGGAGGCGCCAAAGCCGAGGAAGCAGAGCCCGCCAGGAGTTCACAGCTATGTAAACCGCCTTCTCAGCAAGTTGCGCGGCATCACGTCACAGGAGTACCGCTTCGTGACGCCTGAACTGTCGTTGCATTCGTTTCGGTGTGGAGCTGCTCAGCACGCAAACGCTGGCCGCCATATCAGCCCACACTGGATACTGGATCGTGGCGGTTGACAGTTGTCCTAGATGAAAAAGGGCTTCGCCTACATTTCAATACAACACAAGAGGATCAGCAAGTGACTAGAACGCTGAGTGTGTGGGACTCAACACACAAGGCGCACCTACCAGATTTGACTCGCTTCGACACTGGCTCGAGAGCCAAGATCAACAAGTTCAAGGCAGCTGTGTTCGCGAGCTCGAACGGATTTCCAGACACCATTCTGAACGTGGGGCAGAACGTGCTGGATGTACTGGAGGTATCTCTGATCAACAAATATCTAGCCATGCTGGAGCGGGGCGCGAACACGCCATACGCTGTGCGGATCCGTCGCTGCTTGGCGTCTGCTTCTCTGCACGAGAGCAACCTGCACTTCTGGGCCATCGAGATGAAGAAGAAACCGCAGGCTGCAGCGGTACAAGACGAGACAAGCGACGCTACATCATCCTCGGCCCTGCTCAAAGCACTACAAGAACAAACACGCATCTTTGAGCTGCTCAGCCGTCAGTGCAAGCTGATCCACGCGTGCGTGAAAGATTTGGAGCGATGAGAGGCGAGATGGGAGGTGGGTGCAATTGGAATCGGAGCAGTCGAGTCTATTGATGCAGTTATGGACGCTGCGCCAGCAGCACCGCACATTCGAAAGAGGTAGTCGAAGTCGCTGTCGGCGGCTTGGTTCGAGTGGTTTTCAGGCAAGATCTACACCACGGGGATTAAGAAGAAGGAGATGTATGAGTACCGCCACGCAGTTGGAGGAATGCTGCTCTTCTTACTCGCTGGCTTCGTGCTCGATGAATGCTCTTCGTCGTTTGCAGATGACTGTTGTGCGCTCGGAATTATCGCTGAATAGAACACGTTGCGCTTCTTGAAAAGCCACGGTTACGGCGCGAGATCGACCGGCACCGTTGTGAAGGATCTGCGCCGCCACTACCGCGCCAATAGCCTGGAGGATCGAGTCGCTGTGTACAAGCAGCTTCGGCGTGAGCGCAGAATTGTCGAGCCAGCACCAAGCGAGCTTCTCCCTTCATACTTACACATGTAGCACACGCACAGATACCAAGCTCACAACATAAAAAATAAAGAGCAGTCAACTTTGTTTATCGAGATTTTGAATCAGCAAGTCCAAACCTGACGCGACTGGGGCGCATGCGAAAGTGGATGCGGAAGTGGTCTTTGCTGCTTGATGATACGAGTTCAACCCACGAGCCCGGCTAAAGCTAGATGGTGACCGCACGACTGCGATGACCACGATCTCCACGACGACCACGTCGTCGCGAGCAAGACGCTGACGCCCGACCATGCTCGACCGTGGCGGTCGTCGCTACAGGAAATTACCACATGAAAGGGATGGCACCATTTAGAAAGTATGTTAGCCAAGAGCGCCGTACCAATATGAAGAGAACGTAAACACTTACGTGTTTGGCGCTTGATGACGAATGTTTCTTCGGGCACGTGTCGGTCGATTTCTCCCTCAACCAAACTGGAGTTGCTCGTTGATAGGTGAGTCCAATAAAACGGTGTTTTGTATTCGTTATAGAGGCGCGGTTCGAGGAGTACGACTGGGTCAGAATCGTTATGGTACAGAAATCCCCCCCATTATGTTACACTGCCAAAAACACATACCCTCTCCATGTCAATATTTTTGTGGGTCACATAACTTTTCTTTCAAACTTCGCGCGCATTTGTGCTGCATCAATAAACGACCACGATGTCGACGAAAATCACGCGCGCGCGCATGGCACACGCCCAAAAGCAAGCACTGCGCGCGCATCATGCTTCGCATTCAGAGCTCACACAACATGAGCTGGTTGCATGGGCGAAGGCCACGTTCAAGCTACCAGTTGCGCCAAGCAGAATGACGATTTGGCGTATCCTGAACG
>JAASGT010000308.1:0-30700 GCA_023334315.1 Globisporangium alternatum | reverse complement strand
TAAGGAAAGAGAGTAGCTCCTCGTGAAGAAGTGCAAGAAGCTATTTGGATGTCAACAGAAGGAGAGAGATACAAAACTGGATGTCGTTGCGTGTGTAGTGGTGAAGACAGTTCCATTCAGCCGTATGGCAATGAGCACTAGCCTTGAAGTGAATATATGTCGAAACTCGAGTTGGTTGGCCGATTACTACCACTTCATGAGGTGCCAATCATCACAGAGTACTCCACTTGCTTGACACTCGAGCGCATCGTCACTCGAATAACTCTCTGGATGGGATACCAGCCGAAACTCATTTGCATGGCGACGCGTCACTTCGCTCCATGCGATCAGCAAAGAGAGAAGCGCGACTTGCTATCAACGTGCCCAGCGGAATTCTCATGCGAGCTCGAAACTGGAAACTGCGACGGTGTTTGTACCTATGTGGACTTCGAGTTGGCGATGGGATCTGGGACGCGGCTTGTGAACTTCCGAGCCTACAACTTTCTCAAGATCACCGAAGAAGGGATGTGGAGCCTCCAGAAGATCCTGAACGAAGCCTGTGGAGCGATCTCGAACAATTTGATCACGGCGTACCGATCTGGATTCTTTCTGAGGTCCGAGACCGAGCAGTTCAACATCAACAAGTCAATGTGAACTCACTAATGCCACTGAAAGTGATCACGCAGTGGCAGCGCATGTCGAAAACTGTGATGCACGACTCGTGGGTGTGGGTACATGGCATCCATCTCCTTCTCGGCATCGATCTCCTGCTGGGCTTGGTCATTCTTCTGATCGTCATTTACCGCAATCTACAAGCTGGCAAGTTCTGGATCAGAGACGCGTTCGTGTCGATTTCATCCACGATCCTCGTTCGCGGAGTTCTCGTGCTGCTCTCGTGGTACATGAACGGCTTCTGGTCCGTGTTCGAGTTCTGTCTCCGGGACGGGTACGAGATGTACCATTTCTCGATGAGCATCTACCCGAACATTATGCGCGTGGACTTGCTGTGCCTGTACATGAGTGCGTGCGGATTCATGGGGATGATCTTCCGAGAGCGGTCGACCCGATGTTTGCGATACTCTGTTTTTTGTTTGGCTTCGAGCTACGAAAGGACCTGATTCGCGCGCTTCCAAACGTATCTACCACGGTTGGAGACTTTGGTGTCTGCACGTTCCTGGAGAACGAAGCCCCACGCCTCGAAGACCAAGTGTCGATCTCGCCCATGTCGTACTGGACGTCCCACGAGTTGCGCAACCAGTCACCGCTCGTTGTCGTGCAGACCATCTCGCCGCTACTGCTGACTTTCGTATTTATCCTGGCATACATCATCGCGTGCAAGATCCGTCTATACTTCTTCCCCAACAAGCTCCACATCGTGTGCAGCTCCAACGCCACCACCGGTACGTTGGGAAAAGAAAACTCATTGCTGTTGCACAAGTTCGTGCTAACGCTATTCGAGATCGCCACGGGTGCCGAGCTCGAGGCTTGCTTCGGCCTCATGTCGACCTACGAGAACTATTTGCTCATCAAAGGCATGAAGTTCGCGTCCGCCGACGGCATCTACAGCAGCGGCTTCGTGATCGCGAACAACAAGTACGTCCTCAAAGCCAACGACTACTGGTCGATCGTGCTCATGAAGCTGCTCGGGCGGCAGTACAAGAGCATCTTCGTGTACGCAATCGAAGGCAGCGCGGTGCAACAGACCGCGAAGCTCGTGTACCCGCACACGTTCACGTACAGCGACCTCGTCTGTTTGAACATCACGGTGCTGTCGTGAGCATGCGCCGCCTGCTAGTAGCCGTAAGACGAGCGCATCTGGAACGACACGCACATGCATAGACTTTGACCATCACCCACATACACATAATGCAACCCATTCATTCATGTACATACACATGGACACACACACAGATGCGCATACACAGACTCACTTGCACGTACGTACGTTTTCCGCACTCCGCCTTGTGCGCACGCTCTGGTTCAACTTCAAAAGTTGCACTAGTTAGAAATAGAAACGAGGTGAATTATTTCTATATGTTAGAAATAGAAACGCTTGCTTCATGTGTGCGCCAGCCATTTGCCCTTTGGTCTGCGACGACAGATCTATTTGTCCGCCGGCGACGACGATCCGTAAGAAAGAGCACAGTGACGCAGAGGAGACGAGAAGAGACGACGACGATGGCTCCAGGAAAGCGCCGCCGCACCACCGCCGAGGTCGAGAACGGCAAGAACGGCTCGGCCCATAGCAGCACTGTTACGGCTACCAACAGCACCAGCAAGACAGACATCCCCGTAACGACGGCGACGGACGCCTCTGTACCCGCTGTATCAACGGTCGTGACGACCCCCGCGCCGACGATGTCGTTCGAGACCATTTGCGCCGAGTTTGACACGATCATTACGCAGCTCGAGGGCAAGTACAGCTTCATCCGCGCGCTGCTGAGCGAGTTCTGGGAGACGCTGCACAAGAGCCCGCGCGACGAGTCCGCACTTGTCATTGCAGGCGACGCCGAGTGGTTTTGGTTTGCGGAAATGAAGTATTTGATCATCTTTCTGTACGAGATGGCGTTCATGGAGTTCTCCATGAGCGTCACCAAGCCGGACATGATCACGCTTGGCGACAAGCTGAAGACCAACAAGGAGACGCTCTCGAACCGTGAGGAGATGCAGGAGCGCGTGGAGTTTCTGGTACGTTATATACGTTTTGAATGGTGTCAAATCGATGTTTTTCTGCACAATGTATGTGTTAATGCAATGTTCATCTTGTGTGCAAATCATCGCAGGCAAAGCTGAAGAACTACGTGATCAACCTGGGCTACTTGCGCTTGCAGAGGACCGCGGACGGCGGCAAGTCGCTGCCGCGCGTGTTCCGTCTCGCGCATATTTACAAGCTCACCGAGCAGGAAGCCGACTTGTTCCAGCTCCTCGTTGTGCTGCAGGGCTGCCAATCGAACGCCGTGCGGTGTCAGATGATCGAAGAAGATGCGCAGCGAAAAATGACATCTTGTCAACGTCTTGCTGGGATCTCAGAGATCGACGTCGTTGAGTTCCACGACGACCAGCGTGAACACGTGCGAGAAGGGACTGTAATTGTCGACGAAGAGAACTACTGCACTGCGCTGAGCTTGTCAAACATTTGCGTGCGCGTGCTGCTCGGACGAACGCTTTCGAGCAACCAAGTGCTGAAACTGAGTCAAACTGCACTGGAAGACCTGTTGAAGGCTGAAGGCGTGGTCTTTGCTGACACGCTCGACTCGAAGCCGAATGATGCACCTGCCCCGCGCCCATCTCGCTCGCGCGGCAGCAAGAGAGAGCGCGCGGACGAGTCGGAGAGTGACGAGTCACACTCTTCGCACAGCGAAAGCGAGGAGATCGAGGATGGAGAATCATCAGCGTTTTCATTTATCGGTGGCTACGGCAACGAAAAGCACGCGAGAAAAGAGACACGAGCTGGATCGGATGCGGATTTGTCAAATAGCATCGCGCTCTCGTCTATCGTGGACCAAGGAGAGCTGAAGCCATACAACCCGACGAACCAGCTGGAGTACCTCGAAGATCGTTTCCAGGTCGTCGCGTTCGCTATCCGTGCATCTGGCGCTCGCGTAAAGGACCAGATGAAGGAGGCGGGCACGAAGCAACCGTGGGACAGTTCGGCGCCTGCCACTGCCGGCCGACGAGAGCTCAAGGCGAAGCAGCGCGTGCACGATCGACGCACTCTTCATCGATTAAACATGACTCGCAAGGCCAACCTGCCGCTGCCTCGCCTGGAGGAGATCGCGACAAAGTTCAAGCTGAACAAGTTTGAGCAGAACGTGATTGTCATGCTGATCGGCAAAACGATTTCGCCGGTGATCAAGAACCTCATCGATGGTGTCGACACGTCTCCGGTGCAGCGCATGGACGAGAGCATCATTATCAACCAGATCCTGTCGGTGTTTTGCGATACGTTCCAAGAACAAGTCGCGCACCGCGTGTACTTCTACAAGTCATCGCGTCTGCTATCGCGTGGCCTCGTGAAGCTGCACCGCGGTCGATGGCATTCGACTGCCGGTGATCTGGTGGACCAGCGCGTTGAGCTGGATCGCCGTGTGCTGGACTGGGTCGTGGGACTTGATACGGAGATGAACGAGTTGGTGGAAGGATCGGATCTGTACTACCCGAAGGTTCAGCTGGACCAGGTTGTGCTCCCAGAGGACCACAAGGCGACGATTCTCGAGACGGTCGAAAGTTACGAAAGCTTTCGCAAATATCGCAAGAAATGCGGGCTCGAAGAGACGATCACGTACGGAAATGGTCTTGTGCTGCTACTGTGTGGCGCCAGTGGCACGGGCAAGACCATGACCGTGAATGCTGTCGCGCACCACTTGAAGAAGCGCGTGTTGCTGGTGGATTTCCCTTCGTTGCAAGGAAAGCGTCAAGAAGGAGTGGAGACGGATGCGGACCTTCGAGGACTTTTCCGTGAAGCTGAGATGAGCAACGCCGTGCTCTTCTTTGACGAGTGCGAGACGATCTTCAAGCAGCGTGACATGGGAGGTGACCGATTGCTGAACGCGCTGCTCACGGAGATTGAGCGATACGAAGGCATCGTCTTCTTGGCCACGAACCGACCGTTTGATCTCGACGAAGCCATGCACCGTCGAATCACCGCCGTGTTCGAGTTCAAGGCGCCGGACCACATCCAGCGAAAGAAGATTTGGAAGGTGCTGATTAACAACGCGCTGAAGACGTCCGATGACATTGACTGGGACGCAATCAGTCTCAAATACGAACTCAGCGGCGGGTTCATCAAGAACGCGATTCTCTCTGCGCTCCTGAAAGCCATCTCCAGGAACGCTGAAGATCCCGTGATCAACCACGACGACATCGTCACTGGCTGTGCGCTCCAGATGCGCGGTAGTCTCCACATGAAGACCTTCGACCACCGAGTGGTGCCCACAAGCGGATTGGACACGCTCATCGTGGAAGAGAACGTCAAGGAGAAGCTGCTGAAGATCGTGCAGTTTGAGAAGGCGCGCAGTGTTATTTATGGTCAGTGGGGGTTCGACTTTGGTGAGGCCAAGAGCAAGCAGAAGGGCATCAGCGTGCTCATCTGCGGTCCGAACGGCGTCGGCAAGGTGAACGCAGTCAAGTCGATCGGCTTTGAGATCGGTCGTCCGCTCAAGCTCGTGAACTTCTCGCAGCTGCAGTCGGACTCGATCGCGGAGACCCGGCGCGCGCTGCGCTCGGTCTTCGACGATGCGCGTTTGATGGACGCCGTGCTCGTGCTGGAGGGTTTTGAGTCGTTTGGGAGCCATCTGGAGTCGGGTGCGACGCCTTTGGAAGGCATGGACTCGCCGCGTTTCCGAGTGGAAGTGATGCGGTTGCTGGACATGATGGACAACTTCCCTAGTGTGACGATTCTGATCGCCGACGTCGAGAAGTCGGCGTCGTCGGCGTTGCTGAACTCGGAGTTCAGTCGCCGTCTCAAGTTCATCGTGGAAATGAAGAACCCGAACGCCAAGTTGCGCGAGAAGCTCTGGCGCGCGTGCTTCCCGGACAAGGCGCCGCTCGAGAAGGGCATCGACTTCAAGCGCCTCGCCGAGCGCTACGAGCTGAGCCACTCGTCCATCAGCGACGCTGTCTTCCGAGGAGCTGCGAGCGCTGCGCTGCGCGAGGAGTCGAAGCGCGTGATCACGATGAAGGACTTAACGGAGGCCGCCGAGGTGGAGCGGAAGAAGGCGCGCGGCGGCACTGCGGGCTCGATGGACAACCTCTTCGTTTAGCTCCGAGGTGCTCGACTCGTTCCTGTTTATTTCTTAATCTTATATGCCCAATAGACGACACTTTGCTACGGACCCATTGCGCTTCTTCGTTATGACATTGGATACGACAATGCATAACGACACACACGCACAGCACATTTGTCACCCTGTTGTATTGTTTCTTCGTTACTCTCATGCGCTCATTAGGTAGCTGCCCGACGCCTTCTTCTCCCTCAAGAGACTGCTGCGTAGGCCGAGTGCTTGGATGTGTGCGTGCGTGCGCTGGTGCTGCGTTCCTCTGCTTACTTAGATGACGAATGGCAGGTCGTTGCCGCTGGTGAACTCCCGCACGACCTCGTCCTTTGTGATCGTGACAGTGCGGATCACGCCGCCGGAGCTACCGTCGCGCGCCATTGCGTGCGCTAATGCCTTCTTCACGAACTTCTGGCACTCCTCCTTGGTCATGCCCGGTCTGTGCATGCAAAAAGAGATATTAGACACAATGAGAAACAGATCCAAGAAAGAAAGAGATCGCTCTCTGCACGTCAACAAACGCACCTGTACTCGGCATCCACGAGACCGTAGATGTAGGTCGAGCCGCTGCCGCCGATGGCAAAGTCCTGCTCGACCATGGCGCCGCCGATCGGGATCGAGAACACCTGGCCGCCCTTCACCGGGTCCCACCCGGCGACGATGATGCCAGCGAGCAGGCGATCTTTGTTGCTGTAGCAGAGCGAGCGGAAGAGGTTCGCCGCCGTGTGCACCTTGGGCAGGCGGCCCAGGTCCACGGCGTGCGAGCCCAAAAAGTGCTTGACGTAGTCCGAGAGCGCTTGCGTGTCGGCGGCCGAGCCCGAGCGGCAACAGAAGATCCGGTCGTGCAGCGGCGTGAGCTTGTCGGACACGCGATTCGCGATGTACGTGCCCGTGGACGTGCGGCTGTCGGCGCCGAGCACCACGCCGCCGTCGAAGCGCACGGCGATGATGGAGGTGCCGGCGTCGATTTCGCCGTGCTTGAGCATGCTGAACTCGTCGATCTCGCTGCGGGTCATCCTTACGTCGGCTTCGTAGCTCTTGCTTGGATTTTGGATTTCCTTTGGCAAGAGGAACAGGAGGGGGAGAAAGATCGCGGACGGGCCACCCACGGGTTGGAATGTGGTATACAAACTCGCGTTGAAAAGGTAAACAATGGTTTCTTGCAATAATTAAAGCTGAATGATTGTTATGGAGAGGTTTTTATGATGGTAGGATCTTACAGTGAAGCTTTTCCTGACCAATTTGGAGAGGTTTTACGTGTGACGGAAATTGCTACAAAAAGGGTCAAAACAAGAAAAAGGTGTGCTATCAACAACTAAGGTGGTCCACACCAAATTTTTAAAAGTTTTAAAAATGGTGTGGATTTACTATGGTATAGAATGAATCAAGATAACATGCTTTTTTACGGTCTAAAATGAATCTTACTTTATAGAATAAATCCGAACGGTATGCATTTATACAGGATATGCCAGGACAAGCCGTAACAGGATGCAACAAAGATTGTCTTGCCGTTAATTGGATCTTTCGACGATCAAGTGGTAATCGCTGCCGACGCAAGCCGCTCACATCACCGAAAGCCGCACAAGATATGGCAGCTTTTGCTAGTTGAGAACAGGATAGGAGCGAGGGCAGCAGCAGCGTTGCTAGGTTCGATGTCTCTCTCCGCGTCAAGCGCAGACAAGTGAGCCCATACAGTATAGCTGGAGACTGTGTCAGATAAAGAACCACATCTTTCAATACCGTGTCCCTCCGTGGCGAAGAAGTGTGGAGGGAGCTCCGCGTGATGAACGAGGTTTTATTCAACCGAACTGGTCTCAGAAGACTTGTGCCGACAGCTCGGCGAGATCAATGGTGCAACACCACGAGCTCTGCAGGACCTGTTTTGTCCATGCCTCGCTGTTGATCCGTGTGAGGCCGTCTGCGTCACGAAGTGTTGCGTGGGCATATGAGTTGAAGCTCAAGTCCTGTTCCCGACGTTTGTTCGTTCTCACGCCAATTCAATCCTCCGATCCGATAATGAAGGCAAACTGAGTAAGCTTTCGCAAAGCCTGTTGTTATGCAGTCCACCTCTGCCACGGGGTACAAAAGGATGGACGAGCTGCATGAACCCATTCATGGCCCTTTGCTGTACTCGCTTAGGTTCAGTACCGTACGATTCGTTACAACTTCTGGCTTTAACTTTAACTTTCTGATGGAATTTACATTCACTAGGTTAGCTGCTGTTGCGCGAGTGTTGCTGTAAATGGCTAAAGCAACATAAAATACAGTACACTTGATTTTACTATTTCACCGTCTCTGCGTGCTGATTCCATCCAAAAGACAACGCCATAGTGAAATCAACATGTGTCGTCTCCGGCGTCAATGAGCAACATAAAGTATGCTCTGCGTTTAAATTCGGTAGTTGGAGAACGAAAAATATCTTTTCCTGCCCCTTTGATTTCCTGGTCATCACGGGGAACGTGAACAAATTTATCATTCTTCTCAACGTTCTACCCATTTGAGCAATGCACTCGATCGGATCGAACTCAGGCAGAGCAACTTCTAGCCGCAACTTGTTTCGAATGGTGGCTGCTCCTTCGACTTTTATGCGAAATACTCCATGTCACTACTGGATTACTAGAAGTAAACTTTGAAAAAATAAGTCAAACGAGATGCTATCCGCTGTGGCGCAAATGGATGGACAACGGGCTCTCATCGGCCTACACACATCGCTTGATCCTCCAAACCATTTGTTGCAAGAGGGATCCAAATCACTTGACGTACTAAGAACTGACTCACCCTAGGCGTGGATCGGGTCGCAACGAAATTCGCGACTACCGTCAATACATACTCACCCTGACTGGTGAATAAAACCCGTGGGATAATTTCACTTCACACTTTCCGACACCATTCAAACATCAAGTCAATCTGTGTCGCAAACAAAGAAATTCTTCCTCAGCTGGTAGAAATTCACCCTACGTCGGAACACTCAGATAAAAACACAGTTGATCCCACTATACCGTAAAATCTCAAGTGATTTCCATCCACACTGTGCAGCTGATACTGGTTCTTTTCCCTTGCTGCGTCCAGAAAGAAGCAAGAAAATGGCCGAATTTCCACGGATCTCTCTCACTTTATGAAGAGCTCCAGGGCCATGCCCATGTGTATGCGTGTGTGTGCGTCTCCGGAGCTTCATTTCCACATTCGCACATTCGCAGTCATGAGCACCAGTCTCCAGCACCAGCAGCCCCTCAACACATCCACAGGCGTCGCCACGAGCGCGTTGCGCCAGCGCGTGAGCATGAAACGTCGCATGGAGGTGTTCAGCGCCTGCAACGACAACGACGACAAAGACAACAGCAGCAGCAGATTCCTGACACCGAGCGAGATATTCGCGGCGCAGACGGCGTCCTGTTCTGCCGCCATGGACAGCAGCAAGCGCCGCAACGTGCTACTGTGTGTCGCCGCGCAGCTCGCGCTCGTGGGCGTCGTCACGGGCGCCTTCGAGGACGTCTTCAGCCCGCTCACGACGCACGTGCTGATCGTGAACGAGACGAGCGGCGTGCTGCAGCGTGCATTGCGCGCGATGCCCGCATTTATCGCCCTGCTCTACCTGCTGGACCAGTCCAAGTCGACTATACTGTGGGCGCTGCAGCTCGTCGTCGCGGCCAAGATTCACATCAGCGCGCTGGCCGTCGAGAGCGAGAAGCAGCCTGAGCGTGCGCGCACCATTGCGAACGTCGTGCTCGCGCTCATGCTGCTCGCATACCCGCTGCACCGCATGCGCCACGCGCTCTTCAAGAAGACGTGGCTCTCGCCGCTCGCGGCGATCACGCTCGCCGAGAGCGCCATGCTGGCCAGCGTCGACCAGAACCTTCTGTCGAGCGCGCACTTCCTGCTCTTTAACTGCGCGTTTCTCGCGTGCAGCACGTTCGCTATGGCCGTGCTCGCCAGCGTCTCGTCGTCGTCCCGAGCCGGCGTGCTTGCGTACGGTGTCGTGGCGGTCGTGGCGCGTATCTGTCGTGAGAGCCTTGTGAGCCTGTCAGACGACGCATTCGCGGGCTCGCTCGTGGTGCAGCTGCTGCTGGCGCTGCTCGTGGCGCGCGAGGTGGCCTCGTCACTGTCTGCGGTTGAGGAGGACAACGAGAAGAAGTATGTGAGCACGGGTGAGTATCTCTTCGTCAACATCTTCGTGACGCTCGCGGCCACGACGACCGCGCTCGTGGCGCTCTGGCTCACCTTCTCGGGCATGCAGTATTTATTCGTCTAAGAAGCGGTCGGCACAGCGCAGTTAGTTATTAAACAATCTACAGTATTGATTGAATTTTACTCGCGTTTGCGCTCTGTGTGTCTTGCATTTGCGTGTGCAGGTGGCGTACCAAAGCTCCATCGATATTGCATTTCAACTAGTGCAGCACCTCAGACGTCTTTGCTTGTGCGACATTGCTTCGCCAGGCAAGCGTTCGCTCGCTCTCGTGTTGATCACAATATGGCGATCATGTGGTCACTGAACGCATTGGACGGAGCTCATTGCTTCGGGATGAAGAGCCCTGCGTGGTGCTGTTGCATTTCGAGACCAAGTGAACGTGATGCAACCGCTTTAGCATTATCCTGGATCACAGTGTCCAACTGCGTACGCGCATTGGAGTGGAGCTACGCATGGAACGCCAGAACGAAAGGACGTACCGTACCGAGCACAGAACGCCGGCTGGCATCCCATTCCAGGTATGGGCTCTTGAGAGTATCAGCATCTTGTATCTACTTACCCAGATCCAGTGTTAGGTGCACCACGTTGAAGCCATGCCGTGCCGTGGTTGAAGTCTCCACCGCGACACGGTGAGAAGCAGAGCGGACAGACGACGATCTCTGCAGAAGCTTGTCATCCTCGATGACGCCGCGCCGTATGATTGCATGTCGCAGTGCCTTCAAGATCGCTCGCCTTCTCTGCTGACCGCAGCACGGCTGCCGAATCCACGGAGCGAGAGAGCTGTCTAACGAGGCGTCATTGTATTGCGCCATGCATGAGTAGGCAGGCGGATCGTGCCTTCAATATTGCGAATCGAATCATGCTTGGATCCTTCAACCGAGCGCTCTTGGACTAATCGACACTGGGGCTTCTTACAATGTGACGATGGGTCAAATCTTTGGCTTTATTTGCGGCTTTTTCAACGAATGGGGGAAAGTTAACAGCGCGTGCAGGTTGGTTCGCACAATTCTGTCTTGACTTTTGTATGAAAGAAAGCAAAAGGGGAAACTGAACACCTAGTACTATTTACTTCGTGCACCGTAGCTCATGATCAAGTGACTTAAGCAGAAAAATAAACTAACGTTACCCTGACTCGTCGTCATAAATGTAGTCACAGAGAGCAGCTCCAATCTGCGCTGCAGTAATGTGTGGCGCTCCCATGTGCACTCGAAGAAGCGGACGTCATTCGCTACAAGTTCGCCGCCGACATGCACATACACAACCTCCGTGTTTTGCTCAAAGCCCGCACGGCTCCAGTTTAGTGAGCCTGTCCACACACACCAGCAATCATCACGTACACGTGAGCGAACGATTCAAATGTGCGAACGATTCGAATATGTTGTTAGATGGAACGACAGACAAGTATATACCTGTTAAACATCTCCCTTTTTATTTTAGTTTAATCAAGTCAACAATATTCCTATAACTAGCATATCTATCTTTCTGTTTTCTCTATAATTCCAATAATGACCTTTACCTGTCATATGATACAGAGGCACTTTCCTGGCTTTCATCCGAACCTACAAACCGCCTGTACTTTGTAGTTTACTATCTGCAAAATATCTGAAACTATCAAATTCATTGGGAATGTGATACAAATAATAGCAATGCCCACCCTAATCCGAATACGGAACTGTACGAGATCTGGAAGCTATAAAAACATACGCCGAAACTCTGATACAAACATAGCAAAACCCATCCGTGCATAAAAAGAGTCTTTTAGGGGCATATAAAGGCCTTCAGGTTTCAAAATACGTGGCGTAGAAATAGTAACCCTCGAAAATGACTATTTCAATGCATGGGTAAAAAAAAGCGGGCAAAACCCACCTGTTTTTGTGGGTGTGGGCTATCGAGAGTTGCACCAGACCACGCGAGACATGACCGCCGGCCGCGTTTTGCTCGCCCGCTCTCTGTGTGGTTGGACCACGGACGCTTGACGGTTGGCTCGGTCCAATACACATGTGGCCGTCCGTCCCTTGGCGGGATCCAAGCTACCGCAAGCTCGATCTCGATGACTGGAGTTCTATGACTAGAAGGTTGCAGTTTGGCCAAAGGCGGGGCTATGTGGTGCTGTTAAACGCAATGACGGACACAAACACCACAGCTTCATGCTCATAGTCCCTCATGGTCGCCCTGGTGGCACGTTTCATCCCAGTCCGTGTATTTCAGATTTTATGGTACGCTGGTTGTGGATGGGGAGAGACGCCGACGGAGGGCGAATAATAATCTTCATACTACTACTGCTAACAGTAAACGCGATGCCGTCAGGTCAGCCTCTTCATGTGTGTGTTGCGGCACTACACAGCCACGAAGAAGCTGACCAGCTAACAGACCGAGTCCATGGCGGCAAAGCGCTGCGACAGCGTGCGGTTGAGCGAGCAGTGCGCGATCGGGTGGTCCAGGTCGTTCTCCTGCACAGGCGTCTCGTTGATCTTGCCCTCGGCGTCCGCGGCCGCGTCCTCCTGCACGTCGCAAAAGTACTTGCCGTGGCGCACGCTCAAAAAGTCCATGAGGATCGTGATGATGCCCTGGTGCTGGCTGCAGTCCTCGATCGCATCCGGCGTGCACTTGCGCAGCTTGTCGAGCACAGCTCCCAGGAACGCGTTGAGAGACTCCTCGTCGCAGACCTTGATCATCGGCATGGCGCTACAGGACGCGCACACCTCACACTGCGCGGCCTCGGCCTTGTTTCTTGCCATGGCGCCCACGAGCTTGAACATGTTGATCACGTTCCGGAAGTCCTCCTTGCTCTTGTACATCGACGTCGACTTGCCCTTGCACGAGATCTTCACCTGGTACATCTTGACGCCGCCAAGCGCCGGCGCGTCGGTCACGCGCGCGAGAAGGCTTGAACTGGTCACTGCGTCCTTCATATTGACTGGAGGTGGTGGGGAATAGATATACTGGAGAATAGATAGGAAGCCGCAAACAAAGAGGCGGGGGTGGCAAAATCGGTCCGCGCGCGCTGGCTGGACGAACTACGGGACGATCGGACACAGACGGACGGGGACGGACGGACAACGACACCGACGGCGTGGACGTGCGTGCGTGCGTGCGGATGTGCTTGGAGAGAGCGGGACGTGCGGACGGCTGGCGGAGAACTCGGGCTTTTCACAAGTGGCGGATGGATGAAAATCGGAACCAGCGCCGCCCAGACGCGCTCGCTCAGTCCTGAAACAACAACAGCGCTCGGCTGTTTTTGGACGACGACGGCTGGCCTCTCCCTTGCTGCGTGGGTGGATGGCCGCCTCGTCCCCTCTCGCCCCAATTGTTGACGGGTGGGTTTGGTCAACGGGTCAGAAACGAACTGACTTTTGTAGTGGGTTTTGTATGTCAGAATCCAACTATTCTGTCCACTCAGACCCGCCCAAAACCAACTGATGCTATTTCTGTATTGCGCTTTGTATGAATGAGTCCAACAATGTACAAACGCTCGACAAGACCCGCGCGGCAAAGAGCGCGTAATACAGACCAGATCTTTCAAACCAAATCCTGGCAAAAATAAGCCTTGTATATATGCAATCAAAATGAACTTTTTCCACTTTATATAAACACTATGATTTGTATACTTCATAGCTAATACACTCCTGTATCCAATGACTCGATTGGTCAATGCTGAATATTACTTTCAGGAATAATGTTGTCACTTCCGCTCTCTTTCTTTTTTGGCTTGTCTGTCTGACGCGCTCGCTCTTTTGCCGGGACGAAAGGTACTGTACCAATCTTATCGGAAAACGAATTAGACACACATCCTGTATTGGTTGGTTGGCTGCGGCTCGTCCGTCTGTCCGTCGCTCAAAAAGATCTCGTTTGCCCAGTTTCCCAGTCAAAAAGCTCGCTGAAAGCCTCTCGGATTGGCTGAAATGGCTTCTTTTTTCTTTTCCCTAAGATTGCAGCACCAAAAGCTCACCAATGCGTTTCACATGATCTCTTTCAAACAAGGTGACTGCTCCCTCTTTCGCTTCTGTTTGCGTGTTTGGCGTTGGGATTAATTCGCCACACCACAACAAATTGTTCAATCGCAACACCTTTCGAGAGGACTGCAGTGGGCCAGGGACATTTACGCGCAAGCAAGTGTCCGAATACCAGCCAGCACTTCAACATGCGGACGTGTCTGCTTTGAGTTGGCCACGTTGTCTCCCACTCTCACTCAATCAGTGCGGTTGAACCACAAGTGGCTATGGGATACACTTCATGGTGATGTTGTCAGAGAACGCACGATGACGCTTCTGAACAAGCCAATCGGTGCCAAATGCGCACCCAGTTCATTCATCACCAGCCATCGAGTCGCCCAGTAAATCAATCCAG
This sequence comes from Globisporangium alternatum, assembly GCA_023334315.1. Classification (NCBI taxonomy): domain Eukaryota; phylum Oomycota; class Peronosporomycetes; order Pythiales; family Pythiaceae; genus Globisporangium; species Globisporangium alternatum. The sequence goes on along the minus strand of JAASGT010000308.1, from coordinate 16,414 downwards.
AGAAGTCATGCCTGAGCAAATTTCTTTTGCTAGCTGCTGCCGAAAAATCATAGCAGCAGCAAAGCATGAAACCATGCGGACTTTGGCGAGGCGAAGAGCAAGCAGAAGGGCATCAGCGAGCTCACCTGCGGTCCAAACGGCGTCGGCAAGGTGAACGCAGTCAAGTCGATCGGCTTAGATCGGTCGTCCGCTCAAGCTTGTGAACTTCTCGCAGCTGCAGTCGGACTCGATCGCGGAGGTCCGACCAGATCATTTAAGCAAGAAATAGGGGTGAAACAGAGTCAAAAGTCGTGGCGGCGACAATGGTGAACTCGACGAGGCTGAGCACGTGCGCTGCTCGCAAGCGATCTTTGGTGCGTTTTGCCCGTCGGGAGGCATCAAAGCATCAGCGCCCAAGGTGGCGGCCGAATGGGTCTCCATCGCGGCACCATACAGCTCATAAACACCACGCACGAGCGTCTCTCTCATCGTCTTAGTCGTTCAGCTTGTATAGAAACACACACATACCCACACCACGTCGCCGTCATATCGTAACTCGTCCCGTAGCCTTCTTAGACGACCTCCTGCTTGTCCAGGTCGTCGTCCAGGCTCTTGAGGTACTCGTCTAGCGTCACGTCGCCGCGTATCAGCACGGGGCGCGTGCGGCCGAGGATCGCGTCCTCGTCCACGTACACGGCGCGCACGTCAGTGAGGTCCGGCAGCTCGAACATCGTCTCCATGAGCGCGCGCTCAAAGATCGAGCGCAGGCCGCGCGCGCCCGTGTTCTTCTTCATCGCGTGCTCGGCGACCGCCTCGAGCGCACCTTCCGTGGCATGGAAGTCCACGCCGTTGAGCGCAAAGAGCGCCTTGTACTGCCGCACGAGGCTGTTCTTGGGCTCCGTGAGCACCTGCACGAGCTCGCGCTTCGAGAGCCCCGTCGTGCTCACGAGCATCGGGAAGCGCCCGATGAACTCCGGGATGAGCCCAAAGGACACGAGGTCCTCGGGCTCGGCGCGCGTCATGAGCGACCCGATCTGCTCGGAATCCTGCAGACGCGTGTTGGGCATCTGTGCGCCAAAGCCGATGGACGAGCGCGATGTGCGGCGAGTCACCAAGCGCTCCAGGCCGGCGAATGCGCCGCCGCAGATGAACAGGATGTTGGTCGTGTCGATCGTGATGTACTCGCCGCGCGGGTTCTTGCGGCCGCCCTTCTCCGGCACGTTCACCGAGCTGCCCTCGAGGATCTTGAGCAGCGCCTGCTGCACGCCCTCGCCCGACACGTCGCGCGTGATGCTCACGTTCTCACTCTTGCGCGAGATCTTGTCGATCTCGTCGATGTACACGATGCCGCGCTGCGTCGCCTCGAGGTTGTAGTTGGCCGCCTGGTAGAGCTTGAAGAGCACCGACTCGACGTCTTCGCCCACGTACCCGGCCTGCGTGAGGCACGTGGCGTCGGCGATCACGATCGGCACGTTCACGAGTCGCGCGAGCGTCTTTGCCAGCAGCGTCTTGCCCGAGCCCGTGGGGCCAATGAGCATCACGTTCGTCTTGTCGAGTTCCACGCCCTCAAGGTGATGCAGCTTGTCGGTCGCAAAGTCGAACGGCGTGCCTTGCGACGATGATGAGCCTGCACCACTGGTGTCGCTGCCAAGCTCCGCGTTATGCTTCTTCTCGAGGTCCGTGAGCACTTCCTCCAGCAGCAGGCGGCGACCGATGTTCGTGATACCGTGCGAGAGGTCCTCGTACTCGAGCTGCGACGCACTGGGCACCGCCGGCTTGTACGCCGCCGCCTCTTTCTTCGCACTGAGAATCTCGATCGCGCGCAGCCGCTTGTAGTGGTTGTGCACGCCCACGCTCAGTGTCTTCTTGACCTTCTCTTGGCCGATCACGTACTGATTCAGGCCGTCGTAGATCTCACGCGGCGTTAAGATGCGCTGCTTGTACTGTACGTTCGAGGCGCCCGAGCCTGCGCCCGTCTGGAGCAGCGACTCGCTTGCCAGCTTGTCGTACTCGCCATCCGCTGCATGTAAAAGGATTATCCCGTTAGTCCGATATCATGATAGCACAACGCAATACTGTACAGTCAAACGCACCGTTCATTCGGCGACCGCGAAGCGCAGAGGCGGACACGCTCGACGCTGTGGGCGGCACGGAACCGCTCGTGGAGCCAGAGTGCCCGCCGCCGATGCTAGAGCCGCGCGCCTGGATGTTGCCGGCCATGAAGGACGACGGCAGCGAGCTTAGCGCAGCCGCAGCGGCCGCGTTGCGGTACTGAGGGGACGGCTGCGCATCACCTGCTGTCTGCGTCTGCTTGGTCGTCGACGAGCTCGTCGACTTGACCGCGAACTGCAGACTGCAGCCCGAGCACTTGACAACGTCGCCCTCTTTGAAGCTCGTCGCCGCAGATGCGTCCTTTTCCGTGAGCGCTATGGCGGCGGCCTCAGCGCCACTCGGGAGCAGCGCGAGCGACGAGCCGCATTGCGGACAGCAGAGCGGCTGGTCCGGCGCTTTCTTCACACCAATGGGGGATCCCGGGATCGTGGGTTTGGTCGAAAAGCCCTTGGCGACAAGGCGTAGCGCCGCCGCCGATGGGGGCGTGTGCTGCAGAGACATGCGGCTAAGTCGCGTCATCTGCCTCTGTTGCTGCTGCTTGTGCCCGGCGAGGACGCTGACGCGACGACGCGCAGCACGTGGGAGCAGGCTCTTGGTCGCCGCGGCGGTCGTGGCGGCATCGGGGTAGAGACGGCGGATCATGCTGTTGGCAGAAGCGTGGAGTCTGCGTTATGGTGGGTGGGTGGAGAGCCAACTGCTGCTGTAGAGAGGGCGTGCGTTAATGCGGAGCACGTGGTGCGAGTTGCTTGCTGCGTCGTTCGTTCGGCGGAGGAGGAAGAAGGAGAGAAGCGATCCAGAGTTTCGCGTCTCTATTTTGAATATCCTCTTTTTGCAAAAACGACCTTGGAAGAAGTGGTTTTTATGGTTTTGGCTTGATTGGTGTTTCTTTTGCAAATGTATGCAAACTGTGTTAATACTGAAACCCAGTTCTATTTTTTGGCAGTGGCTATTGACACGGACATTATCAGGTTGGGAATTATTATGGGGAAGTATCGAAACTCAGTTGGATACTGAAACGCAGTCACATTTTAAGTTGAATCAGGGGGAGACTCCATTTCGACACTTCTTTTTTGCTCCGTGATGTCATTTATTCTTGTTAAAACGTCTGTTTTAACAAAACAAATCTGACATTTTGGACGAATAAATAGGTAGTTTACTGAAAGTTTGCATGACTAAATTACAGAAAACTTAACAGTTGGGACACCATCGAGGGCATACAAGAAATCTTCGTGCGATGTTTCGTATGAGAATCAGCGTTTAATTCTCGTTCGAACAACGGTAAATTTAACCATCAGCTCAGAGCGCATAATCTACGGTCGGAGCTGCTCGAGGAGGACCAAGCAAGTGGGAAAGCGCTCCAAGTGTCATAAGGAGAAGACGACGAGGCGCCCAGCGCTGGGGACGAGCCTGAAGAGCAACGCTTCGTGCAATCATTGCTCCAACGAGCCGAGGACAGTGTCTTTTTCGAGGACTTTGCGCTGCGTTACCGCAATGTGATCAATCGCTACGAGACCAAAGTGCAGGTCGCGCCGTTCCCAGATGATGTCGACGTTGGGACAACGTGAATCGACCTCGACCACTATGAAGAGCTGTGGACGGCCGGTCGAATTGCGGACGAATTTGCGAATGGGGAGGACGAGTGATGAGGCCAATCACGAAAATGGCGTCGTTAAACAAATGAGCACGACGTAGAGATAAGAACCACGGTACCAGGAAGATCAACACATAATCACGATCAAGCAAGACAAGAGCAACAGCAACCCAGCCGAGCAACTGCAGCGCGAACCCGCACGCCAAATGGTTATATAATATACATCGTGTCAACTTCTCACTCGCCGTTTGCTTTGAGAGACGGCGGTCCAACACAGATCATCGCCTTACAAAAGCGTTGAACATCGCCAAGCGAACGAAGTTCTGGTGACGGGAGTTGACAAAACTCTTGGTTGACGCTCTCTGTTTAGCCGAGCTTCATTTTGTGTTAGTCAAATCAAAACACGTTCAGTCAATCATGTTGCTCATGTCAAGAATCCGTGTCCCAACTTCAACACAGATGCTTTGTGCTGTGAGCTTCTTGAGCGCCGAGTGAAAGCCCTCCAGTTGGCTCGTAGATACGATTTTCACTGCTTTGCCTCCTTCCCAGTAGTTATTACTCTCGATCTGCATATCACCCGACGAATTTGAGCAATGTTGCTTTCCACACAGCCAATCCATTCAGTCTTCGAGCAGCCGAGGCGTTTGAGTGGGATCCTTTGCCTTAGCTGGCGAAGCAGTGCTTTCATTTCGCTTGGTTCTCAAAACTAGCGACCGACAGTGTATAGACAGACCTGTAGTTCCTTGCACACACCTTTCTTTCTCTTTGAAGATTTCATTTTGTCCGATATGCGCTGGATCACATGGAGCGGTTCCTGCTTGACAGCGAACGAGTTGTCTAACACTCGATGCGCCATTTTCGGACGACATTTACGTTGTTGGCGACGAGATAGCGAGTGTTAGTGGGCGGCGAGGTGTCGGAGGAAACGATCGCCTTCAGCAGCGCCTCAGATTCTTCGTTGTTCTCGGATTGGTGAAGCTCCTTCCAGCAATTTGGCCAATCTCGTTCTGAGCCAAGAGTAGCATCTTCCAATTCTTTGCGCATTCCTTCTTTCATCCGTCGAACCACATCATCAGGCGTTTAGGGAACTTGACACAATGGCCGATGCGCAGCACCTTTCTCACTTGCACTCGTCTCATTATCAACTTGCACAACAAATTGTACAGTTCTGTTCTTGACAGCCATGCTGCCGTAAGCGTCTGCAGGCTTGGGTCACCTTGTTCATCGCAATACTGGACCACACTTGGAGAAACTGGGGCGGAGTAGGCAGAGTTCTGGCTCGACAATAGGTGAGCTCGACCACTGAGGACGCACACGTATGGTATCGGTTTTAACGAGCACGCTCGATGCTTGCGACCATGCTGGACAACCCGTTTAACGACATGATGCCGTGGTGCGCCACGTTCAGCAAACGTTTTGAGAAGCCAGTCTCCTTGCTGAGGTGAAACAGGAAGAGCGCAACAGTCTCGACTTGGGCGTGTCAGTAAGATGTGCTGATAGTCGAGAATGAGCAGCGACTGCCACCACTACACACGTACTTCGCGAACAAAAGTCTTGCTTTGTATCTCACGTTCTCGACAACACACATCTTGTACTCTTCGCCGATGGTGTGCACGTGCAGTCTTGCGTCACGCAGCGCAGTCTCTTGCCTTCACTCAAGCACTCAGGGACCCAATGACAAGAAGAGTGGAGAGAAGCAACAGCACGTCGTAGAAGCAGTTGAATTCGGGAAGGGAGGGCTGAGGCGGGAACGCGCTGCGTGACAGCGCTTCCTGCACACTCAGGCGGATCTCTTGCGTGTTCATGCTGTTCTCCTCTGTCTTGCTTCTTTCGCTTGATCAAATGAGCAGGGGTCGATGGTCTCGAGGAGCAGATCAGCAAGCTCTCCTGGCGTGCGATCGTCCTCTGTGACGGTGCGATCGACATCGATGATGACGGTGATGAAGCACAGCCGCCGACCTTTGTGCTTCGGCTTTGTTGTACTTGTGTCTATCGGGTCGTACAACGAGTCTTCATGCGGCGCGTAGTTTTGATGGATGTAGCTCTCGTCTGTGTAGATTGCGCGACGCTGATCTGCGTCTACTGATGTCATCCAGGACATGTACTCATCGCGTTTGCGCTCGTTTGCTGCTGACATTCTATACGTTCCCTCTTTGCGCTTGCCGCACTGGTACCCACTATTGGCGGTGAAGCGCTGTACGGTCCGAAGAGCGACCACACCGGCACCTTCCACGGCGAGGTCGACTTACAAAATGCCATTCTCTATTAGCAGTTGCATCACGTCCTTCGCAACCGTTCTCTCACGTGTTTCTGTACGTGCTCGAATGAACTGCTAGATTGCTGTTGTGATCTTCAGCGAGCGTGGTAAACGCTCTGGTCTGCTGTTTTGGTTTGCAGGCGCATCAGCAACAAAGATTATGCGGTGGCTGACGAAGTCAGACCACACGCTACCAACAGTCTCTCGCGAACGACACAGTAGCCGAGCAACTTTGTTACAGGCTCCTTGCGATTGAGTGCTTCAGTGCCAGAGCGCAGGTTTGCTTGCAGAAGCAAGATGTCCAGTCGCTCGTCATGACTGAGCGCGCGACCACGGTTTGTGGCGATATACTGCACTGCTTGCACTTCGACTGTATGTTCTTTTCCGCTAGCAACGTGCATTCGCTTTGGCTCGTTCATGCTGTTGTGCTCTGTCAAACCGGAAATGTACGCATTGTAAGTTCATCTGTGTCCTTTCACTCCGGATAGTGGCTACACTGAAACACCTATTTACGAAGCCAAAACCCCATTTTGCTTCGACAGTTAACAAAGTCAAAAATATAAATTTATGCAGGTTACAAATTTGCACAGCATAAATTGCATGATTCCATTGGGCGAGACGACATTAAGGGTTGGGGTCAAATTTTACAGGCTCCTACACACCATGAAATGCACTGGTTTTCAGTGAGAACAAGCCCATACGGTGGCTTCATTGATTTGAGACCCGTGATAAATTTTCATTCAAATCTGACAAAAATTGACAAAGTTATAAAAAATTACCTCCTCGATGTTGTCACCCTCTGTTAACCAAGGTAAAACTTAAGCAAAACCCCTCAAAAAGTTGCTACGCATAATAGATACATTTTTCATTTCGTAGTCAGTTTTGATAGTTCGGTACCGTGAATTTTGCAGATCCACTCGATACCAGAAGGTCCATGATACAGTGAAATGCCAAGGGTTCCTCAATACTTACAGTAAATTTCATCGTACCAGTGCGAGAAAGAGAGGAACTCTTCTAATTTGCGTGCTCCTTCAATTGATGCGTTTGCACCGACGGCACCACTTTCGAGCCTTCTGAGTAGTAGTAATTAATCAACAAACACCTCGAAAAGTGTATGTACGAGCATAGTGTGGCAGAGTATCTGACAAGTCGCGCTGACTTGTCAAGCATCGAATCAGATGCGGGGATTAACACGCACGCCCACCATCCCTCTCGTTCGCTCTGTGCCTGCTGTGCTTTCTTGTTGGGTCTCCTTTCGCCAGTGCTATTGTTTGCCCAAAGCAAACGAGCTCCGAAAAAGTGTAGGTTGAAGTGCGTTTCACATCCAACTCTCTCTTGAGGCAGAAGAGCGAACCACGTTAGCGGTGGAGCAGATCGCACTGCACAGGAGAAGGCGTTTGTTTCCGCCCATTAGGCTCACATCAGCAGCAGCTTGCGCCGTAAAAGATTGTCTGGAAAACCAAATGGATCCGAAATCAAGTTGTCTCCACAAAACAAAAAAAACTTTCAAGATTGCATCATTTCATCCAATCATCATTTTTTGCATTAATGAAATGCAATATAATTGGCTGAAATCAAACAGCTGAAGTGAAAACTGAACCGAGAAACTGAAGAAGATGCAGAAACGAGGCGATGACAAAACGCACGAGAGAAAAGCCGACAACGCGGTGTCTGCTGACACTTCTGGTTACCAGATTTTCTGCTGATGCGATTTTTTGGATCTTGAACAGCTCTATAGCATTTTGGACGTTCAATAGCCTCATGCGAAAGCGCCTTTATCACTGGAGTGCGCGACGAAAGAGGCCAGTTGGGTCCACTCGCGCGTCCATCCATCATCGTTCTGCTGGCCCCACTCTTCCTTCAGTCTCTCCTCATCCTCTCTCCTGAAAGTGACGCACCATGTTGTTTCAAAAAGGAATTCAGATCTCGAAATATAACTCATTTGGAAATAAAATAACGCTTCTTGATTGGCTGGCAATACAAATCTCTTGTGCTAACTGAGTGTGCATTTCCAACTCATTTCACCTTCCAGCATGCATAACCAGAGCAAGTGAGTTGCGTTACATTCCCGCCTCATCAAAGGCGTAGTTTTCACAGAGAGACCACTTTTCATTAGAATGATTTATGAAAACCGTCGGTTCTTTTTTTCTTGCAAAGCTGAAGTAGCGCGTCATGGGTTGACACGTCGCCCCTAAAACAATTTGATTGGCTGTTCGAGGCGTGTCATCGGCTCAGTTCAGGGAGATGGGACTACACCATCGGAACCATCGAATTGCATCTGTTTTCTACAATTTATCATTATTCACAGTTTAATTTCGATACCCGAAGCCAAAAAATGGTATCCATTTACACTAAATATTGATTTATGAGGGATCATCGGAGCGAGTCTTCAGGATCCAGAAGAGGTGCACAGACGAGAAGAAAAGTGCTCATCACCAGCAGCTACGCCCATTTTACGGTACAACACCGGGCTCTCACCTTTGGGGACGCCGCCGCGTTGTCGCCTGTGTTTGTGCAATGCAAGCGGCTTTTGCCTACACACATCTGGCTGCACCGCATCTCGTTCTGCGCTTCGGCATCGAGCTCTGTTCACTTCGGAATTTCTCCACTCCAAGGCACACCTCAAGCAAGCGACTCTTCTATCCTCGGCTTGTCTCGCTCCCGACTTCACAAGATGCTGTCGTCGTCGTCGTCCAAGTGGGCGTCGCGCGCCTGCACGGCGCTGTCGCTGGCCGCGCTCGTCGTGCTCATGAGCAGCGTCGCGTCCGCCGACGACGCCACCCCCGCGCCCGCCGTGCCCGAGTGCACCGCATCGCAGTACCTGAACGCGGACAACGTGTGCGTGGACTTCCCGCGTCCCGGTGCCAAGGCGTCGCAGGACCTGAGCGCGACGCTCAACTCGGGCAACACGGCGTGGATGCTCACGTCGAGCGCGCTTGTGATGATCATGACGCCCGGCGTGGCGTTCTTCTACGCCGGTCTCGCCGGTGAGGAAATGGCGTCCAACACGATCATGATGTCGTTCGTGTCGATCGCGATGGTGTCGATCCAGTTCTTCGTGTTCGGTTACTCGGTCTGCTTCGGCTCGGATGGGCTCTTCAAGTGGGCCGGCTACAACGACGTGACGGGCATCCCGAGCGGCACGTACGGCGGCCAGATCCCGCACATCCTCTTCGCGCTCTTCCAGACGCAGTTCGCGATGATCACGCCGGCGCTGCTGAGCGGCGGCATCGTGGGCCGCATGAAGTTCGGTTCCTTCGTGCTCTTCACGCTGCTCTGGACATCGCTCGTGTACGACCCGCTGGCGCGCTGGATGTGGGCGTTGCAGCTGGACAGTGACTACGCGCTGGGCGCGCTCGGCTGGGAGGGCAAGATGGGCTCGCTGGATTTTGCCGGCGGCACCGTCATCCACGTGTCGAGTGGATTCGGCGCGCTCGTGGCCGCCATTGTCGTGGGTAAGCGCTACAACCACGGCGAGGAGGTGAAGCCGCACAACGTGCCGCTGGTCATGATCGGCGCCACGCTGCTCTGGTTCGGCTGGTTCGGCTTCAATGCCGGTTCGTCGGGCGCGGCCGACAGCATCGCCGCCATCGCCGCCATCAACACGCACCTGGCTGCCTCAGCCGGTTTCCTCACGTGGATCGCCATGGACTGGCTGCTGAACGGCTCGGTGGACCCTGCTGGCGCGGCCAGTGGCGCTGTTGCCGGTCTGGTCGCCATCACCCCAGGCTGTGGTTACGTGATGCCGTGGGCGTCCGTGATCTTCGGCGTCGTGGGCGCCATCGTGGCCTTCGCGTGCGTGCGCATGAAGAACTACCTGCGCTACGACGACACGCTCGACTCGTTCGCGATCCATGGCTGTGCGGGCTTTGTGGGCGGTCTCTTGACCGGTCTCTTCGCGACCAAGGACGTGAACCCGGGCGTGGTGGGCGGCGCGTTCTACGGCAACCCCGAGCAGCTTTGGCACCAGTTCGTGTCTCAGTGCGTGGCCGCGGCCTACTCGTCCGTGGTGACGTTCATCATCCTCATGGCGCTCAAGTACACCATCGGCATCCGCGTATCGGAGGAGAAGGAGGTGAACGGCGTGGACATTTCGTACCACGGCGGCGCCGCCTACACGAACCAGAGCGCGCACGGCCCGTCGTCGCCCGTGCTCAAGGCCGCGAACCCGCCGCAGACCGACTTCTCGGCACTCATGACGCCGTCCACGGTGGACACATCCGAGCCAAAGGCCAACGCTGTGCTCACCAACGTCTAAGCGTTGCTGGCGGTTGTTATTTCCCTTTTATTTTCAGCAGCTTTCCCCTCTTGTTTTGTGTAATTGGAAAGTAAAACAGCAACATGGTTGTGTATTTCTATGAATATTCCTCTTTATATACTGAGTGCACCTGTCAAAAAGGAGCGTGTTGGTGGTGTTGAAGTTGTCCGTGAAAATGGGTACACTTTCATCGAAAGAGCTCTTGGCAAAAGCTTCAATGCGGTCACCAAGCAGCATCAACATGTTGAGGCCTCAAGCTCTGCTGCATCTCAGTGATAGTGCTGCTGTTGCTCGTTGATCGAGTCGGTGGTCACTAGGAACGCGCTGGCTAATCCTGATTGTGTCGTGACCACTCGCATGAAGAGCCACAAAACAAGTCACTTGCTGATGTTGAACCACGAGTCCTCGTCGCCGAGCCTTCCTTCCGCGTCACCGGTTTCGCATCGCGAGTTCTAAATATAGCGCACTTGTTTCTTTCTAGAGGAAGCTGGTTCTGGGCTGGACAAAGCGAGCCTCGAGTGCGTCTGAGGAGCGTGAGCCAAGAGACTGTCACCACGCGACTTTCAGAGCACGAGTGTGGCCAGACCATCGAAATCGCCGCAAGAACTAAGCATCGCTATGGTGGTCGGAGGCATCGCGGCCGCTGGACCCGAGGACAAGGAGGTGCTGCGGCACGAGGCGCGACGCCAGCGCGAGAATGAGCGCCTCAAGAAGCTCGGCCCCGGTCGGCTGCGCAACATTGGCGTACGTGGTTAGGACGCAAGGTCTCAGCAATTTATGCACTCACAAGGACACGAACTTATCTTGTGCGTCATTGGTCTGTAGGCCGACATCGCGGGCGTGAAGAACCAGATCGACGAGAAGAAGCGGCAGGAGGAGGTGGATAGGGAGGTGCAGCGCCAGGAGGACGACGAGAACGAAGCCATCCGCCGGTACCTGCTTCAGGTCGAGTCCGAGGATGCGCTCGCGAAGCGCAAGGAGCTCCTCACTCTGCGTAACGACTGGCGCTACCAGGTGGCGCAGCGGGACGACGCGCGGCAGCATGAAGCCTACGTGCGTTCGATCGGCATTGACCCGGACGCGTGCGCGCCCGGTGCGGCGCAGAAGTTCGATGGCGAGGACGTGCTCCGCTTCGAGCGCACGCGCATGCAGGCGCTGCAATCCAAGCAGTGGTCACTGCAGCTGCAGGAGGAGCGCAGACAGCGCGAAGACAAGGAGCAGCGCGAGCAGGCGACGTACATGTCGTACCTTTTTGAGATCGAGCGCCTGCAGCAGGCGCTGCACACGGCCAACGAGCGTGAGCGCGCGCAGATCGCGGCCGAGCTCCAGCGCTACAACCAGATGGTCCTTGATGAAAAGCGCGAGCAGGAGCGGCAGCGCCAGCAGCTCGAGCAGCAGCAAAACGCGCAAGAGATCCAGTACGTGTTGCAGAGCAACCTCGTGAGCGAGAACCCGTACCAGGCCGCGCTTCCCGGTGTGCCGTTCGACCAGCGTGTGCGCGTGGACCACTGGAAGGGCTTCTCGAGCGACCAGACCCGACAGTACCTCTCGCAGAACGACCAGATCCTCGCCGAAAAGGCGCGGCACATGGAGCAGATGCGTCTGCAGCAGGAGGAAGAGAACCGGCGACAGGCCGAGCTGCAGCGGATATTGGCGGAGGAGGAGTACAACAGCCAGAAGAAGCGCGCGCAGATCGAGTTAGAGATCCGACAGGACCGCGAGCGGCAGGCGCGCGAGGCCGCCGAGCGGGAAAAGAAGAACGCTGAGCAAGCGCACGGGAAATTCGAGCCTAGCTTCTTCCAGGCGTTCGGCCGATCGTATCGCTAGTCTTTCAGATTCTGGCAAACCACACGCAACACCTACGCAGCAGAGAGAGAGCATTATTAACCACTATTTCAATACACCACTGTTCATTTCCCACTGGTTAATTGCGAAGCACTCACTCACCTAGTGGGATCATGCACCAGGATGTCTGTTGTTGTCGCTAGCCGCAGTACGCTTTCGCCAAGAGCTGCTCGAGGACCTTGGTGGCTTCGTCGAGCTCCTGCTCCGTCACTGTGCGCAGAACGGCAGCAGAAGTGCTCTGCTCGGAAGAAGACAGTGCTTGGTGAGTTCTCCTGCAGATGGAGACAAAAGCGTCGAGCTTCTGTCGCTTCCTGGACGGTTGGCTGTCTTCTGATCCCTGTTCATTTGTGGGGTAGTCAAGAGCTGTTTTCGACTCGTCCGCATTCTCAAGACCTCGCTTGGAGCTCTCAACCTCGTCGTCAGGTTGGCGCTCGTCTGGAAATCGTTCACCGTACACTTTCTGATACCGACGTCTCACCTGATGCACGCGATTCGAGGAGCTCACTTCCGCACAACACGCCTTGTCAACTTCTGCTTTCGGAATCTGCTTGGTTGACAGAAACTCGCTAAATGAAGCTCTTGCACTTTCATGGAGCATGTTCGAGACTGAGAGACTTGGATGACGGTCTTGGTACTTCACGACATTCGAGTGGGCCAGGAACTGGTAGAACGCGTCAAACGTGGTCGACAGATTCGACGATAGCATCGCAGTTCGCTTCACTCCAGTAGCCCCGCCACCACTGCTAGGTAGCGGACACGACAGATTTCGGAAAAGCCTCACAAACAGCTGCCACACGACTTCTTTGTCCGCCTCTGCTGCTTGAACGTCAAAGAGCGTCGTCTTGGCAAACCACGCAATGATGGCTGCCACGCCCGGTGCCTCGTGTGGTAGCGCTTGCTCCAAAATCTGGGAAAGATCTCGCAGCGCCACGACAAACTGGTTGCTCTGGTTGCGTTTTAACAGATACCCAAGCTTCCCCAGCACGTGAGTACTTGACTCCAGCATACGCAACAACGTGCGACTCGCCTCGAGCTCCAGCTTGAGATCCATTAATGTCGGTGTCTTGTGGGAACGACCGAATCCATTTGCAGCCGCTCTGGGGGTGACCTTGGCCAGCTGGGTCAGTATTTCCGAGCTCATGGGCACGAACATGCGAGCGAGTTCGTCGTCAACTGGTCGCTGAGCATCGCTGTCGCCGAGAATCGCCTTCACGAGCAGCAGACACACGTCCAGGATCCGCATCATCCCTTGCTTTTCATCGTGTTTCAGGTCGGAGCTCGAGTTCAGCAGATCCAGGACCGTGCCGCAGCACTCAAAGCACATGGGCAGGTACTTTGCAATCCACTCTTCCTTCTCCGGATGATCGTAGTTCTTCAGGAACGACACGGACGACAATTTCTCCAACAGGGTCAGCTGCGACGCGACTTTGAGTGTAAAACTGTGTGACGGTCCTTCCGAGAAGATCGCATCGACGATTTGCGTGGCCTCATCGATGCAAATCCGCTTGAGCGAGTCGGGCATCTCTGGGTACAGGAACATGATTAGTTCGTACACTTCCAGCTGGACGCCACGTGCGAGACTTGATCCTGGAGCTGGAGGCCCGCCTTCGCACTGTGCCAGCGCAATGAGAGTCGTTAGCACAGTACCAGCTCGCTCTTCGTCCCAGCCAAAGCACACAAACTCCTTCCACACGTCCCACAGAATGAGACGTCGACACGGGTCAGGATGGAAAAGCTGCTTGAGCAGAAACAGTTGCAGCTCCTCGATGTCGTTCACTCTCAGCAGCAGATTCAAAAACGAGTCCAGGAAAAGCGCGTTCGACTCACGCAGCGCGTTCAGCGGCAAATGCAGCGCGCAGCTCTGGAAGCGATCGAGCAACATGGCGGCAGCAGCCAGGATCTTCGCCCCGCCAATCTCCTCATTCGGGTCCTCTGCAGGCAAGATGTTGTCGTCTGTCGAGCCAAATGCGGTCACGGCCAGCAAGTGTCCGATCCGAATCGACGACTCAACTTGGTGATCACGACCATTTTCCGCCGGGCTTGTCGGTACATCTTCTTCGTGGCGGCGCTGCTGGATTGCACGCACCATCTCGTCGTCCGAGTGCCAGAGCAGCACGCGCACTTGCTCGCGAGTCGATGCGCCGATGCTGCTCATCCCAGCACCACCGAGTTTCTCTGCAAGCGCAATCGCCATCTGTAGCAGCCGCGATGCCTCCACTTGGACCTTCTTTGGGATGGCGCGGGCACTCGTTGACTGGGACAACTGCGAGAGACTGGCGGCTACGTTCACCAAGGCCATGACGCTCGATTCAACCTGCTCATGAGATATCAACAGAGTCAGCAATGCGTTTTTGCATAGTGTATCTAGGACGATCATGCGCACGCACCTCAGATGTCAGCACACTGAGGTAGCAGAGCAGCTGGCCCTGGAACGCACGCCAGTAGAGCCGCAAAAACTTGAGCGTCGCTGTGAGCTTCGCCTCCGAGAGCTGTTCATCGCAAAGCTGCAGCGCGCACTGCTCCATGGATGCGATGACGCTGGCGAGCATGTCGTCGACTTGGAACGTGGTACTGCTGTTGCCGTTCTTCTCGAAGGTGTTTGCTGCCGAGTCGGTTGTGCATGCTGATAGAACTTGTCCAATCGACGACGACATCTTGGTCAAGTTCTAATATCCAGCAATATGCAAACATGTAAAAAGCCGTAAGCTGAGTGCCGATGATTGATCACAGAGAGTTTAGACTGTTCGTCGCATGTACCTTCCACACCAGCGTCACGACTTTGAAATTGCCTGCCGTTGGTGACTCTGTACGCTGTGCCATGGCGTCGTGGAGAGCGAGTAGCATCGAAGCAATGGATATGCTGAACGAGTGGTGATCGCTCGCAGACTGGCGTTCAGCTGCATCGTTGGTGCTATCCTCGTCACCGTTCGCTGGCGTCGGGCTCTCTGTATAGAAGAGCTCCAGCACGTGCTCACACCACTGAATGAACACCGTGCGCTCTTGGTCATCTAGCGTTTCGCAGTTCAAGCGCCTGGTCGCCAGCTTGAAGTACGTAAGCAGCGTCTTTCGAGTCTGATGCCGTCCAGAATCGTCGCTGCGTCCTCGCTGCTTGATGGCAGGCAGCAGCTGATCCAGCAGCAGTAACGTCACCAGCGTCGCGTCGCTCGTCTCGTCTTGAAGATCGAATGCAGTCTCCACACTCGCAATCAGCCCAAGCGCGACTTGCTCCACCACTGGCGGCTCGACATCGTTCTTCAAGAAGCGAAGGTGGAGCTCGAGCGCCTGCTCATCACACGCGTCCGCGCTGCGCGTCACTTCTTCAACGAGCGTCGCGGCGTCCAACGCGTGCGCCTCGAGCCGCTGCTGCAGCGCACGCACACCATCTACGACCACAGACCTCAAGTCTCCATCGTCAGCTGTACCAACAGGAACAGCAGCAGCGTCAACGTCGTCGTGCGCCGGGGGCGTCGCTGCCATCGTTGCTTTCCGATTTTGAGTGTTGCCCGCATTTTTTGGCGCAACCAACTGATCATTTGCATGAAAGGGTGTTTTAGCCAAAAACTTGTCAAAGTTATGGGTATTTTAACAAATAACTGGAGTTTATGGGTATTTGAGCTAATCATGTCAAAGTAGTGGCCATTTTAATAAATTACTCTTTTTGGAATTAATCTCGTTTCAGCCAATCAGGGTCCCTCTCGTCGAAAATCCCTCGTTGCTTTTTCGACAGCGGAGCTGAAGTAGCATGTCAGCATTACGTGTCGGATTGCAACATCGTTCCAAGCGAGTTCAGCGAATTCAAGAGAGCGCTTCACGTCGCGAGCGAGCAACCAGGAAGAGATCATCACCACCAGCAGTAGCAGCAGCTCCAGCAGTGTCCAGGCGTTGGTTCAAGACCGGATCCGACGCAAGGGTGACGCCTCTGCGCTGCATCTGGCCACGACCTCGCTGCTGCAAGAACTCAACAAGAAGTACGACGACAACAGCAACAATAGCGATGAAGTCGAAAAGGACGTCCCGTTACGAAGTCTGAAGCATAGTGTAAATCAGAGAAGCAGCTCGTGCTGTCGCCAACTCGAAAGCAAAGGCAACTCCACAGCAGCTGGACCCACTTGCGAATCGGACAAGCAGCACCACCCGAAGCATTCATGGCGGTGTTGTGTCCAGCACAGACAACCAATCAGCATGAAAGAGAACGCCAATGCAATCGCGCTCAGCATCACCAGCACGTCTGTTCCTCAGCAGCAACAGCAGTGTCCAAGTATTGTGGCAGGAGCTGCTCGCGCACGAAAGGCGTTGCCAACTGTGCCAAGAAAGCTGGACAAGCTACAGCAAAAGGGATTGTAGCACTCGTACGAAAGCTCTTCGATTGCAC